>JAVJIF010004496.1:0-137610 GCA_038442645.1 Agave tequilana
ATCAAAAGCTGAATACCATTTAAGCCCTAATCACTCATTTATACATCTCCCACCACCCCCCCCCAATTGGATGTGGTTACAAAGTTCGGGTCGGGTATCAGCCCACAACCCGCTAACTCAATTGAATCGAACACAGCCCAACGGTCATTGCAATTCAAATCTTCCCTCTTCTTCCCTAAATCTCATCTCCTCACACTGTAACGGCTCCCGGAGGACACTGTAGCTGTCGGAGAGTTCTGGCCCGCATCACAATGCAACTCTGAATGCTATTATGGATCCTATATCTGAGCCCACAAGATGTGACCTCCGACAACATGGGTTGGTTTTAATGCATTGGCACCTTTGCATATCATACTATTTTTTTAAAAAAAATTGTTTTAAAAGTTTAATTCTTATTTCTTCTTCCGCTTTCTTCTTTCTCTCCTAATTTTTTTCCCCTAAGAAGTTATAGCAAGTTAAGGGACTATGTTTGCAAATTCATCAAAGGTATGCTCAATTCTAGTTTATATTTTAAACTACCTCTCAACTTTCATAAAACGTATGCTACTTTGATGAATGCAGGATGCAAAATTGTAGCTACTCCGCAAATCTCCTCTAGTTGGATACAATGTGCAGTGCTTTTGCCACTTCAAGTGAAGACTTTGGCTTTTGGCTGTATATAGCAGCTTGTAACCAGGAAACATTGGTGTACTTGAATTAACTATTGTAACTATCATCTTGGATTTGTTGACCGGTGTCCAGCTATATGCTTGGAGCTTTGAGCATTTGTATAGTCAAGTGTCAAGGAAGTAGGAATTTGTGGTCTTTGTAAACTATATTTCTATCATGATTAATGCAATGATAAGATTCTTTTTTTAAATCAGCCTTAGTCTTGTTCTTGTATAATCTTTTCTCTTACATGAACTTAAGAATGAATTTAGTATTACACAGTATTTACATATGTGTAATAGGATTTTGAGCTTAATATATGTACCAGTGTTCTAAAAAACCCGTTATATAACTTGTTATAACCGTTATATAACATAAGCAGTGTTCTAAAAAAAGGTTTAAGCGGCCGATAATCAGCCGCTTAAATGTTTTCGGCCTGAAACTGAACAGAACTTTGAAAAAAAGGTCGGATTACTCGGTCGGGCAATTAATTCGCTTAAGCGACGATTAAGCGTCTAATCGGTGATTAGTTAGCGTCCGTTAAATGTTATTCAATCATTTTCTAAATGAGTTCAATATTCAAACCCATTAAGCTAATGAACTCAAACCCGATCCATTATTATTTTTCTCAATGGAGGCACATTGATGTACTTTGAGTTGATTGACATTATTACTTTTTAATTTTAGTACTAGCAATTTAATTTTTCAAGTTATGTTTGCTATATCTTTTATGGTATTTTTTTAGAGTTTATAGAATCATATTTGCATATTTTAAGTATTATAAATTATTATATATTAAAATAATAATAAAACGTGTAATCCGTTTAATCACCGTTTAAACCTCTTAAGCATTATGCGCTCCCGGACCGCGCGCGTACTGAAACCGCTTTTTAGAACATTGAACATAAGGTCGCACAATCGTTACGTAACAGAGCAAAAAACATAATGTTCATAACTACAGTTATTTTGCTCGTAACATTCGTTACGTTACGTTATTAACGTAACGCACCGTAACTTACGTTACAAGTGCAAGACTTTTATAAAAACCCGACAAATTCGCTCAGTCTAGAGCAAAAAAAATCCCCCCAAAAAATCCTCTATGCAACCTCGTCGTCGTTTCTGCTACTTCGTCGTCGGCACGAGGAGAAGAAAAAAGAAGAAGAATAAGACGTACCTCTGGTGGTTCTCCGTCGTGGTTCTCGCTGGCGTCGTCTCCAAGCGGTGGTTCTCCATTGTGGTTCTCGTCAGCGTCATCTCCAAGCACATGTAAGCTCTCTTCTCTTTCTGCTCTCTCTTCCCCTCTGATCTCTCTCCCCCTCTTGATCTCTCTCTCTGCTCTCTCCCGGGAGAGAGGAGAGAAACATTGATATACATCATGCTGGTGTTCCTTGCAGAGTTTCGGTTACATTAATGTGAGTTCAATTTATTGCATTTTATCTTGTTGAATTGAGTTTGAGCAAAGATTGTTGCTAAATGCAATCTGGGTACCATATTCGAATTAGAATGACTTTTGCAATGTGCACAGGAGAGTGGGTGTGTTGCTAAATAGTTCTTTATGCTCCTTGTCAAGTTCTCTTTTTCTTTTATTATCCTTTCAGGGAAAAATTATTTGTGTGGCTGCAGCAGAGGGTGAGTCTTACAAGATAAAGTAAACATCTTTGTTTTGGCTTCTCTCTCTAAATAGATGTTGATCGCCATAAAGAAAAAACAAACGAAGAATAAAGAATACTAAAATTGTAAAAAACTCATGAACAGGAACAAATGTGAAAAGTGATATTAAGAAGAACAAGGAGTAATAATTAGAGAAGAACTGAATCAAGGTGAGGCAAGAACAGATCCATTTATTGTTGTCCCGTGGTAGCATGATGGCCATGAACTTTCTATCGGGTGAAATCTGTTAATGCAATGAAATGGGTTGTCTTCATACTCTCTATTGGCGAATACAGAGAAAAAGAAAAGGCTAGGGGTATTTTCTTCTTACTTTTAGTCACATGACGTTTAGATGGGTTGTTAGCATTAGGATAAGGAAGGAGTTAACAGATGAGCTGTTTGTGAGGGTGCAAAAAGTAGGAAATTATACATTGTGGGGGAAATGTTTTTTAATAAACTTTGGGAGGGTTTAGTGTAATTTACCCTAAATTAAATTCAATAGAAATTAATCTTTTAATATATTAAGGTTCAGCAACAAATTCCCTCGTTCTATTGGATTCAGTGGAGAACAGACCTACCTATACTCGATAAGAATTGGCAAAAAATTCGCTTACACTATTCTTAGATTTGACAAAAACACTTGGTATCTATGACAATACAAGGTTATTTTCTACTGAGTTCAATAGCACAGTGAAGTTTTCTACTGATTTCAAAAGAACAAGGTGTCGTTGTCAAACCTTGATAATACAAGGGATTTTGCAATTTACTCTTATATATGATAATATATGGACCAGGCTGAACATATTAGGATCGAAAAGTAATAGCGTGGTCATTTCTTTTGTTACGCTTTTTAGAAAATTTTCTTTCTTGAGAAGTCAATACTAGCATGAATTTTTTAAAAGGATAATCAATTTTTCTAATATAATATACTTTACATTCATAGAAGTTAAATTAGAGTGATTCTCAACGTAATGATTTATAATAATATTTGCATTGAATCTCAATATGTTAGGATCAAAAATTATTTTAATTTATTTATGTCATATTAGAAAAAATATAGTTCTTTCCATGGTCTAAAATCTCGGTATAGGTATCGATATCGGCCGATGATTTTTAATATCAATATTAGTAATATCGGCCATCAATATTGAGAATTTCGGCCATACACAAATATCGAGCCCAATATCAGTCGATATTATAGGGTGTATATAGTATCGGTACCTCAAAATTCAATACGAAATTGCCGATACATATCGGAATTGGCCGATATTTGAAACCATAGTTCTTTCTTTACACCTATCATGGCCAGGAAGCTCGATAATCAAAGTTGAAATCAATTAATTAAATCTTATAAAAGTTTTTCATGCTCACAAAGTTGGATAGTTTAAGTAAATTTCAAGTGGTTATGAGTCTTAAACTTCATGTGATCTCAATATGTTTGAAAAATAACTCTTATTGCTTTACAATATAATAATCTAAGTGTACAAACACATCAATCATGAAGTCGTAACCGTGCCGGACAGGTCGATACCTGTGTTAGACGTCGACACTTCTTGGACACTTTGACACTTTTCAAATATGTGCTCAATTATATGCTACATTTTAAATTTAGGACACTTGTCGCACTCTTCTACAAATGTCGTCTGTTTCTCATGCATTTTTGCTCTGCTTACATGTAGAGACATTATCTCCCTCCATGTATGTTTTAAAGGCTATAGTGGACGAATACTGACAAAATCTTGATTTGTATAGAATTATTAAGTTTAAATATGTTCCGATATAAAAATGAGATACTTTAAACTAGTTCATAGAAAGTTAAGAGCCAGGACCTATTTCTTTTGCAAAGTCAAAAAAATGTATGTAATCACTGTGTGATTATATTATTAGATGTTTAGATTTTGGATGTACGAACATGTCTATGTATACACTCCCTCATATTATTTTATTTATACTAGTGCCATTTCACCATGACCTCATGTCCTACACTTTAAGAAATTGTTGTGGCTCATACTCCCATCATCCATATTCTTGAATGCATCAATACGAGTATCACTAAAATTGGCATAACTTAATGTGACGGTGTTCAAAGCCCTTCTCCATGTAGCAATGAAATAAATTATGCAAAAGAGACCCACGCATATAAGTGATAAGAGGAGACAAAATCAACATTTGGGAATAGACAAACAGAGCATCCAATGACACTTAGATTGTACGAAAGAGCAAAACTTTGATCATGATGTTGGTGTATTCTCATGTTATTAATGTTGCAAATGGAGTAAAAATTAGAAGATTAAAAAAAATTGTATCATGCCTCAAAAGATTTAAAAAATACTGAATGGTAGCAAAAAGTGGTCATCGGATCATCATGACTACAATCAGTCTTTTGGTGGTCATTAGTGGTCAAAGCCAACATACGTGGTTAGAGGAGACAAGAGGTTAAATCCCATAGAAAGTTCTCAAATAGGGACTAGAGAGATACCAATTGTCTTGATCTCAAATTTTTGAGAACTGTTACATAAATCATTTTCTTCTATTCAACTCTATTAAGGACCATCTTCTTACATAAATCCAGCACTATCATATTTTTCTTCATTACCTCCATCCAAATTCGTTTAGACTTTCTCTAATTCTCATTGTTCCATTAATTATGATCTTATAACATTTCCTAATTGTGTGCTTATGAGCCTCTATTGCAGTGTTCTACATGCCTAAACTATCTTAAGTTTCCTCATTTATCCTCAATAAGAGTAATATGAAAATAGTGTATGGCCACTCCATCTCACCATTCTCTTCTGCTTTTTGGACATATTTAACTACCAATAATTCTAACCAATTAAACATTGTTGGTTCTATAGTTGTCCTATAGAACTTTCCCTTCAAATTCATGGTATACAACGACCACATAAAACCAAGAAGCACTTTTCACTTTATCCACGGTTTGATTCTATAGCTACATCATTATCGATCTCACTATCTTGATGAATGATTGACCCTAAATTACGAAAAGGACACTTCAAAGTACTTCATGATCATTAGTCTAAGTTGTATGCTCATCCTTCTCACAACTTTTGCTAAGTTACATTTCATATATTCCATATTTGTTTTACTAGTTCTAAATTTTTTAGATTTCAAAGCTTCTCTCCGTCTTTCTACATTTTGAACTTATTCCTTCCTCCACATTCATTGACTCATATTGTATCATTAACAAACAATTTACACTAAGAGACCTCATCCTAAATATGCCTCATAAGTTCACTCATAACTCAACTAAATAGATAAAAGGTTAATGTATATCCTTGGTGTAAGCCTGTGGAGAGGGAATGGTTTGACCTCCCCTCAAATTTACTTAACTTACTACTCCATCTTGCATACCTTTAACCATATCAGTGTACCAACTGGATACTTATTTCTTTTCTAAAACTAACCACATTACCTCCCCAAAGACCCTATAATAAGCTTTTCCTAAACTAATAAAAATCATATGTAAATCTCTTTTCTTCTCAAGGTATCTCTCCATCACTTCACTTAGTAGACAAATAGTCACATATTGCATAAACCATATTAGTACGCACAAACAAATGTTTCTTTTCTTAGCCTTTGATTGATATCTATTCTCACAATCAAATTGTCATTGTCTAATTCCATTTGTACCAATCTATCATTATTTCAAAGACTAGAATGGTGTTCTCAAGGGAAACAGTGGAAGCCAATGAAAGAAATCTCTAGGCACCAGTTTCTTCACTATTATGAGTAATTGTGACTAAAAGACACCTATAATTGTATGTGTACACTTTGAAAATGGTACTATGTAGCTATGCCCTTTAATCCAAAAGATCCGCCTTGGATTACACAGATTAGGTAGATTATCATTTGTTGGGCAGCAAGTTGTTACAAGTTGAACCCAGCAAAACCCGCTTCTCCCCTGGCATGGATTTAGAAAAACTAAAGTTAGTCCAGGGTGAGCTGATACTATAAACAAAATTCACTTCAGGTTCAAGTTTCCCTCTAAAATCCGAATACAAACTTGTTACCTGACATTAACAGATCCAGATGTCTAATGCCACTTCCATTATATTTTTGGCCTGAACACCAAGATTTTAGTATTCGCAAGTTGTCCACTTATATCGTCAACCTTGCTAACATGATGAACAATCAGGTTTAACCTTAATGGTACCTCTCTCTCTCCTCTCTCTCTCTCTCTCTCTCTCTCCCTCTCCTCCTCTCTCTCTCTCTCTCTCTCTCTCTCTCTCTCTCTCTCTCTCTCTCGCCCCCCTGTTTCCCTAATGAATGGCTTGGATTTAACCTGCAGCACCTGCCATAATGTCCTACCAAATATCATTGTTGCCACCATGATCTTGTCCTTCTTCTCACCACCAGGTACAGCAACCTGTAACCCCCCACCCCCCACTACCATAAGGCCCACAGAGTAAAATTACGGCAGCCTGAGTTTTCACTGGTTTTTCAGCCTGGTAATCTAGGCCATGTTTGGGTGAAGCTGTTGCTGTGGAAAGGCAAGGTCAGACAATTCAGGAGGGCACGCAGACAGGCTTGCCTGAGTTGCAGCCATAAGTAGTTGCAATTCATTTTCTGATACATTGGTTATCGATGCATACACACTACCCGATCATAGAATAACAAACACACGCACCAAACTGGGTTGTAAATTTCAACAAATTTAGACTCTTTGACATGATTTAATCAACAATTAACTACTGTGTTACAAATTGCATTTCTTCATGTTTAGAAACATGTAATATTCTACCAATGCCCAGTTAAAGTGAAGACTAGTAAGAATAATGGTATTCTTTATTATGAGGTCAACAAAGCCTTTATCCCAAACCTCTAGGGTCATCTTCATTTCGGAAAGATCCGACTATATTTTTAAGAAAGATCCAGCTAAGTTTTCCGTGTGGACATCGACAGGCATAGAAAAAAGATAACAAGGAAACAAAACGATATCAACAGATGTCAATTTAAAATAAATAAAATAAAAAAATGTTAACAAAAAGGTGAGAAAAAACAATAGAACAGAGAAAAGAAGATGACTGAAATATAAATCATAATTCACAGAAAACCACAAGTCACTACAAATCAAGGAAGTATATAGTTGAATTTATTGATTAGCAATTATTAGTCATTACTCATTATATACCATGTTCAGCGTTAGGGAAAACATTAAAAACACATCTCCTGCGGCTTTTATCCAGAATTAATAATATCTCCAGTAGCAGAAAGTTTTAGTCCTGCAATAGCTAATGATCAATGTAAAAATCATGTGGATGCAAAAAGCAAACAGGAATAAGCTATTACAAGTTCTGCTGCAAGAAGTATCAAGTTCAAGTATCACCTCAAAAGACTAAATCAGTAAAATAAGTAGTATAAAAAGCTTACTTCATCAATTCAAATTCACCATCAGGAGGCACGAAACTGACAGTCTTTTCTGAGTTGAACCTCGCAAGGTTAACACATTGATGAAAAGTGACATCATCCAGTTCTATGGTCTTTCCACTGTAAGACACAGAACGCAATTGCAGCGATAAAACATACAATTTAACAGATCATTTCAGCGCCAATTTATGATTCATGACATATTGCAGGAAACACAATATAGGTAATAAAGCAGTTCACTCACTACTGCAACAAAAGTGCAATATCGTGATAAGGAAAGAAATTCAATCTTATAAACAAAGTTTATTATCAGATGCAGACACCCAGTTTTCATTTATACAGGAAAAAAAAGGTATCTCTAAAATTTCACCTGATGTTACAAGTATGCATATCATGAGAAAAAGAAAAAAGAGTCCTAGTAATATACTGCTGAACAACAAATAACAATGATGAAAAAGCCTTAGGTTAACTAATTACAATAAAACATTTATCCCAGCTAAGTTCATTTTATAGACATTCCTAGTCCACAATGTAGGAATAAAACACCCGCTGGGTGGGTTGGGACTTTATTTGGGCGCCCATAGTGGGCTAGACCCAACATAAAAGATCTTATCAAGATAAGATAAGATAATCTTGATTTGAAATTCAAATCAAGATTGATCTAGATCTTGATAGTTGTTGTTAGTTTACAATTATATCTCCTAAGAGCTTGTTGGTTGGAGATGAGGATTACAACTCTATCTCTTAAAATCTTATTGATTGGAAATAAGAATCACAACCCTATCTCCTAACCACTATATAAATTCATGAAAAATAGAATGTGAGTTGAAGTTTTTCTTCCACAGAATAAGTTTTTCTTCTACTAAAGAGTAAGAGGGATTCTTATCTCTTTTCTCTCAATCACAAAGTGATTTCATTGGATACTTGAACTGTGGATTCAAGCGTGATTGTTCTTGTAACGTCCACCTACCATCGAGAATCGAGATGACCACAAGGAGCAAGATTGAACCTTCTACTATTGCTTCTGCTGAAGTAATTTTAATCCCTCTCCTCCATGTTTATGTTTATCCAAAATTTCTACATTGGTATCAGAGAATTCTTGTGGAATTTTTGGATTGTGGGATGATCGAGTAAAAATCAATCCTAAGGATTTTTTTCCTTTTACAAACTCAGAGAGTTCGTCTCCTTTTAGAGAGTTCATCTCTCTCAACAAAGGGAGTTCATCTCCATCAGTGCTCAGCGCTATAACAGCTGGCGGCACCCTTAGGGGGCGATGTAGCCCCTGCAACGGCCAACCGGCAACGCCCCTAGGGGCAATGCCGCCTCTGCCCAGGCTGGTAGCACCTTTGGGGGGCGTTGTCACCCCAGCCCAGGCCGACAGCGCCTCTGGGGGGGCGCTGTTGCGACATGTAGGCAGCGCCCTGGGGGCGTTGCTAGCTCTGACGGCAGCGCCCCTTGGGGGCATCGCTATCGGCTCTGCTAAGGCTGGCAACGCCCCTTGGGGGTGTTGCTATCACAATTGGCAGCGCCTCTTAGGGCACTGCCACTGCTGCCGATGTCGCGACCAAACAACGCCCTTGGTGGCGCTGCCGCAACTAACAAGCAGCTCCCACGGGGGCTATCATCGTTGTTGTAGCTTGCAAGCACTCATGACAGCACTGCTTTGGCCGGAGGCGCCGATGAGCGACACTACCACCGGCGACAAATCCGTGCTGGATTATATAGGACTACTCCATGGGCAAGACCCGAGTTTGAAACGGCCCTTATAATAATTATCTAAATAATTTATTTGAGTGGGAGTATTATAGTTGAGATTTGTTTTGAGCTCATATACATATTTTGCGCACAAACCTAATTTAAACTACTAATAAATGTTTGATATAAATGATGATTTTGAGTTTAACGATCTTTCGATTTTATATTGTATATGAATTATTGGTTTTAAATTAGGATGTTTTTGCTGCAAAATAAATATTATTTGTATGTGTCAATAATAATATATTTTATTCTTATTTGCACATCTTAGATGGTGTCTCAGAATATAATTGCTGACTTGAACAAATGAGAGAAATTGAACAGTGAAAATTATGACATTTGGTATCACAAGGTTCAGTATCTTCTTGATGAGAAAGAAGTTTTGAAAATCCTGACACAATCCATGGAGGCGGCCCCAGAGGAGGGCAGTGATCCACAGCAACGGTGTGATGTTAAGGCCTATGCAAAATGAGCCAAGAAAGATCATTGTGCGCGCTATGTTGTACTAAGCAGCATGCACAATGATTTGATCAGCGCGTTCAAGGACTATAAGACTGCTCGCGAAATATGAAATGCCCTGAAACTCAAGTTTGACGAAACCTCTGCTATGAGATTGCGCGTGTTGACTCTCAAGTTTGACTCTGATAAGATAGTCCTAATAGGAATATGAAGCAGCATCTTAGACAGATGTCATCCATGATTCGCGAACTCAAAGCAGCTGGAAACAACTTGAGTGATGAACAGCAAGTCCAAACTAGCATCTATTCTCTGCCGACACTTGGGAGCAAATGAGACTGAACATGACGCACAATGAGGACATTAAGACATTTGATGATCTTTCGCATCATATGGAGCTTGAAGTTGAGTGCTTGAAAGCTACTAAGGCTAATGGCTCGTCTTATACTGCTCAGTCTGGTTCGCACAGGTCATTTGGGCCGAAGCGTAAGAAAAATCAAGAGAGGAAATTCTGGACCTGCGCCTGAGAAGGCTGATTCTACTAAATGCAAGAGAGACGAGCGTGGTGGTAAGAAGGGCAAAACTAGCACAACATGCTTTAATTGTGACAAAGAAGACACTTTGCTCGTGATTGCACTGAGCTGAAGAAGGTACTCCCTAATTTGAGTTCTCGCTTTATTTTTGTTACAAGCCATGTCATGGTAGCTCATCCATCCTCTAATTAGATTGTTGATTCAGGAGCAACCGAACATGCAACGAGGGATAGAGTTGGATTCATGGAGTATCATCGAATACCATCGGGTAGTAAGGTTCTCTTCATAGAAAATGGTGATAGCGTGGATGTGTTGGGTATGCGTACCTACAAGCTAGACTTGCGCGGAGGATGCGCACTTCTAATCCATGATGTCCTTTATGCTACTATATTCGACGAAACTTATTGTCAGTTACTGCTTTGCTTAAGCTAGATTTTCGTCTGTCCTTCGAAAATAATGGTGTTCAAATATTCATGGGAACTACCTTTTATAGCAGTAGCTTTATAAATAATGAATTATTTATTTTAGATATTTGTTATTCAAATAATGATTCTAATTTCTTTTTGACTACTGCGAATAATTCTGTTACTTGGCATGCTAGACTTGATCATATTGGTCAAGAAAGAATAAACAGGTTAGCTAGAGGCCTATTAGGCCAGCTCGCTAAAGTTAGTTTGCTTATATGTGCACATTGTTTATCAAACAAGTCGACTAGGAAGTCATTCAGCAAAGCCACAAGGGCATTTTCACCTCTTGAATTAATTAATTCCGACATCTGTGGGCTAATGAATGTGAAGGCACGACATAGTGTCACTTATTTCATTACATTTATAGATGATTATACTCGCTATTGTCATATTTTTCTGATCTCCCATAAGTCAGAAGCATTAGATTGCTTCAGACATTACTTGAGTTTGGTTGAGAATCAGAAGAATGGAATACTGAAAGCTCTTCGTACTGACCGAGAAGGTGAGTATTTATCTGAGATGTTTAAGCAACTCTGTAATGAAAAAGAGATTAAGAGACAGTTGATGATTTCTTACACTTCACAACAAAATGGTATAGCGGAGAGACGAAATCATACTCTCTTAGACATGGTTAGGTCGATGATGGCACATGCCAACCTCCCAATATCTTTCTGAGGGAATGCTTTGTTGACAGCAGCCACATCCTTAACCGTGTACCGTCCAAATTAGTTTCATCAATGCCATATGAGCTTTGGATGGGCAGAAGGCCTGACTTAATTTACATGCGCCTGTGGGGGGCAGCCGGCTATGTTCACAGCAACTCCCGTGCTTATGAAAAACTCGGCCCTAGAGCAAATAAGTACATATTCATTAGATACTCTGATGAATTTAAAGGGTATGTGATGCTTGGTGAACAGCCAGATGGAACAATTACCAAAATTGAATCACGAGATGTGATTTTCCTCGAAGGAAAATTTTCAAAAAAAAAAGGATTTGATGACATTGACAGATTTTTTGAAGTGGACGAGTCACATGAAGGCGCTCTTAATCCAGATCAGGAAGATGAGAGTGACTTACTGTTTCATGAGAGTGTACCATTAGGGACTGATTTCGAAGCTACATTTTTCGTAGAAGCTAACGTGGAAACATCTCTCATCGTCACTTTGAGATTGAGGGGAAAGCTTTCATGTGTGCTCCGCAAGAGACAGATAAGCCTAAAAACTATCAAGAGGCTATGAAATTCTCAACTTTTAAGGATTGGAAACTTGCTATGTAAGTTGAGATGGAATCTATGAGAAAGAATCAAGTGTGAGACTTGGTTGATTTTCCACCTAGGCGTAAGACTATCGGAAACAAATGGGTTCTAAAAGTCAAACGCAATGCAGAGGGTTCCATCGAAAGGTACAAAGCTCGACTTATGGCGAAAGGCTACACCCAAAGAAAGGATATTGATTACGAAAAAACCTTCTCACCGATAGTAAAGTTTGCCTCAATTCGCCTAATTCTAGCTATTATCGCTCATTTGGATTTAGAACTTTATCAAATGGACATTAAGACTGTATTTCTCAATGGAGAATTGGATGAGGAGATATACATGGATCAACCTGTTGGCTTTATAGCAAATGAGGAAGAGCGCAAAGTTTGCAAGCTCCGACGATCCATCTATACCTTGAAACAATCATCCAGATGATGGTATTTCAAATTTCATTGAGCCGCTACTTCTAACAGGCTCACGATGATTGAGAAAGACCATTGTGTGCATGTTAAATGGTCCAAGAGTAATTTTCTAATTCTTTCTTTGTATGTAGACGACATACTTTCAGCTGAAAATGACAAGGAGATGATTGTCACTACACAGGGCTGACTGTCCTCAAAATTTAAGATGAAAGACATGAGTGAAGCAAGTTATGTGCTCAGTGTTAAGATCCTGAGAGATATTCTAGGAAACTTCTTGGTTTGTCTTAAGAGACATACATTAAGAAGATACTCGAATAATTTCAGATGCAACCTTGCAAGCCTGTTGACACTCCTCTTGAGAAGGGTAGTACCTTGAGTATTAGCATGTCTCCTCAGACTTTAGAGAAAAAAGAGAAGATGGCTCGAGTTCCCTATTCAGACGTTGTTGAAAGCCTGATGTACACTATGATGTGTACTCGGCCAGATATTTGCTATGCAGTTGGCCTTGTCAGTCAGTTCCAAGCAAATCCTGGCTTTGTTTATTGAAAAATAGTGACGTGGATATTCAGATACCTCAAAGGAACGGCAGACTACATGCTATGCTACCAAGCACTAGACGTGCGCTTAGTTGGTTACAGCGATGCCGACTGGGATAGTAACCCTGATGAGCGCAAGTCTACTTCACGTTATGCTTTCCTTCTAAATGGTGAGGCCATTACATGGTGCAGTAAGAAGCAAACATATATTGCATTGTCCACTATGGAGGCGGAATATGTTGCTGGTTCCGCGACTGTTCAGGAGGGTGTTTGGTTGAGGAGATTCCTTCGAGAGTTTGGCATTGTCGCACGTGCTTAGGAGCCTGTCACTATATGTTGTGACAGTTCAGCTGTTATTGCCTACTCTAAGACTCCAAGTATCATTAGAAAATCAAACACATAAACATAAGATACAATTTAGTCCGCCATATGATTGTGCAAAAGGAGGTGATCTTGAGACATATTTCTACAAGTCGCATAGTTCCTGACCCTTTGACTAAGTCAATAGCTCATCAGGCTTATCAGGCTCATGTCAGGAGTTTAAGACTTCGTAGATTGTGATTTTTATGTTTTCAGCTGATCATTTGATTCAGACATTTGTTTTATGGATGTTATTATTGAATAAAGCATTGTATTTTTTTCGACTATGTACACACACATTAGCTATGAATAGGACTTTATAGCATGAGCATGTCAACATGCAAAGATTGACTCACTCACACGAGTGATCGCCTTTAGCGCTTGGAGAGCGAGCAAAGATGAGACATATTGAGTTCATGATGTAAATGTGGCGAGCTGAACCAACTGTGATTAAGATGTCTTCGTTGAAGCTAAGATAGTCTTCTAAAAACTTCACATGAATAATTGAGTCTCACAATCCATATGGCCTGTGTAAAGCCAGATACGAAATCTTAAATAGGCGCTGAGAAGAGCGAGCACATAGAGGGTGCGAGTAAGGCACTGCGTAGCGACCGGACTAAGATGTGCGGTGTTAGATTGTAACATTCACTCTTTTACTTAAAGAGAAAACTCTACTGTAGCATGTATTTCATACTACATGTGCTTAGCGACCAAAATAAGAAAATAAAAGAATGATCCCTACTTCTTTATTTGTGTGTCCTTATGGATCAATATAATTGATCACACTTTATATCTGCCCTATGTGACTTTTGACTATATTACAAAGTGGAGGTGCAGTGAATGCTACTTTGATGTGTTTCCAATGGTTAAGATTGATTCGGCCTAATGGGACATCATTGGAAAAGCAATTGTACCAAAACTAAGTAATATGAGGCGAAGGGAAGACTATTTAGTAAAACATTCATATTTTATGATTTACTGCTGGCAAGTTGTGTCGTTGTGGGACCTGCAGCACAACTGTAAACATAAAATAAAGAGGTATTTGGTATCGCTCTAAATATTAGGAATTGGAGGTACCAAATAGAATGTGACTAAATGAGTCTAGAGCATTGAGACACTTTTAGAGATGTTCAATACTAATCTTGCAAGATTTGGCAACATTCTCTTGAAATTTTCTTGCAGGTGACTCAACGGTCGCACGGTTCACTTACCAAGTATGAATGGAATACCCTTTGGTGGATTAAGAGTGAGAATGCATGTTATTACTCAATATGTGCGAGTGGAAGATGTAGAAATAAAAGACCCGCGGGGCGGGTTGAGACTTTGTTAGGCGCCCAAAATGGGCTAGACCCAATATACAAGATCTCATCAAAATAAAATAAGATAATCTTGATTTCAAATTCAAGTCAAGATTGATTTAGATCTTGATAGTTGCTGTTAGATTACAACTCTATCTCCTAAGATCCTATTGGTTAGATATGAGTATTACAACTCTTTCTTAATATCTTGTTGGTTGGAGATGAGGATTACAACCTATCTCCTAACCACTATATAAACCCATGAGAAATAGAATGTGGGTTGAAGTTTTTCTTTCACAGAAAAAGTTTTTCTTTTACTAAAGAGTAAAGGGATCCTCATCTCTTTTCTCTTAATTATAAAGTGATTTCATTGGGTACTTGAACTGTAGATTCAAGGATGACTGTTCTTATAACATCCACTTACCATCGAGGATCGAGATAACCACGAGGAGCGGGATTGAACCTTCTACTACTGCTTTCGTTGAGGCAATTCTAATTCCTCTTCCCCATGTTTCTATTTATCCAAAATTTCTACACACAACCAATCAAAACTATTAGTTGAAGTGGCTATCCGACATGGTATGCAGCCACATGTTTCAAGTTGTTGGAACAAAACATCATTATTGGAAATTTAAAACATGTTTATTTAGCTCCGTCTATTCAGCTTTTTCAAGCGAGTCATATTCAAGTTGGTGGTACATCCATGTAGCCCAAAGGCCCCCATGAGGGAGAGTGTTAAATGCTATGTTTCATTTCTATATGTTGTTAGACCACGATTAGCTTATGCTTTCGAATAAAGTGTGATCCAGCAATAACAAAGGCTTCAGTTTGGGAACATGAATTTTTTACTCCCTTCAACTCCATCAAGGGCCAACTCTTTTATTAAAATAGCATCATTTTTAACTACCTCAATCCATGCTCATTTATGTTTACCTCGAGTCCTTGTTTCATCAACAACTCCTAACTAATGTTGTAAAAATCAAACCCAATCGCGTGGTTGGACTGGGTTAAACCGGAACAGGGTATTTATGCGGTCTGGTTCATCAAAGAACAGGAAATTTTCAAAAAACCATGTAAACTGACCAGTTCACTATTGATCCGGCCAAAGGACCTGGAACGGGCGAGTTTTGGTGAACCGAGCGGTTTAATATTTTCATTGAATTTTTGACTCAAATGAATGTTCATATCCCCAAAGAAAATTTGATTAATGCAGGACTTTGGGCTATGTACATGCAGGACTTTGGGCTATATACATTCTTTATAACTCTCTACAGCAATTAATCAAAATTCAAGAGAATTTTGTAATTTGAAAAAAGTTGGAAGATGAAGAAACTCGAGAGACAGAAAAAGAACCATTAATTGCAAAGCCTACCATGTACTCTCTTTTTCTTTGCTTCCATTTTAAACTCTCCTTCACTGAGGACCTGACCCACAAAAGTGTCAAGTCTTCCACCTGTATTGCATGATGGAATCTAGAGCTGATAATTCTCCTATCAGCATAGCTTCAAAAGCTAATGTGGCATGGGGTCATGTACAAGTGATAAAGGAACAATAACAAGTAAGGTTTCAATTAAGTGTTGCATTGGGGGAAGACTTATAATGGAGGTGGAATTCATATGATTAAGGAGAACTTGGATAAAAGAAAGAAGATATTATCAATGATGGACGGAACCTAGTGAAGGAGTTGAACCTGGTTCAAACCTAGTGAACCGCCAGTTGAACCCAAATAAACCGGACCGGCCACTTTGCCGATTTGGTGTCTCAGTTTTTACAACATTGCTCCTAACTGGTGCACCACTCACGTAACAGTCCCACTTGCAGTCACGCATGCACTGGCGTACGCATGTAAGTACACATATATTGTCGTGAAGCTTCCAACAAGGAAAGAGATCGAAATGTTCAGTTGATGTTTTCTTTAACTGAAAAGAAGAGGATCAATTTGACACTTCATAAGGTTTTAGTCAATGTAATAAACTCTATGACATGTATGAACACTTCCCTCCACCAAAATTTGGCATCTGACACAACAAGCGGCTTCATCAAAATTCGGACACTTACAAATATGTAAGATGTTTATTCCCCTCACACACACACACACACACACACATCCTTTTGACAAAAAAAAACTATTCATTTATAGATTATTTTAATATTTGAGATTCTTTTGTATATGAGTAATAATCCAATACATATTAAATATGTATATATTTTTAAAAATATATAGTCATGTCACTGTTTCTAGGGAGAATTGTTGTGTTCGACACCACATGGTTGTGCCGATGCACAACACTTTTGTCGTGTCTACACATCATAGAATAAAAGGAAGTAGGGTGGTTATTGTGTGAATAGTCGTGATAAATTTATGCAAAGACTACTGCAAGATGCATGAAGAGTGGAGATGCAAACGAGCCAATTTGGAACATAGGGGTGACTTGGGGATTAACCAAGCGGTGGTTGAAATATTTCGTGAAGAGAAAAGCCAATATACCTCTAGGGCATTAATAGAAAGGATTGGTGATGGACCTGAAAGGTCAACCACAGGAAACAGTCCAAACAAACAATTCAAATGAACAGGAGAGATCTCTGCCAACATAGTAATGATAGTAAACGGAGGGGTGCTATTACATGGGTGTTGGAAGGGAATCTTAATGTGATGGAAATAGTAAGGATAGGCAAAAACTCGACGAGTTCATCAGTCATCCATAGATTATGGAATTGAAAACTTGAGACAGAACATTCACCTGGTCAAATGGGATTAGTCGTGAGTAGTGAGTACCCAGTTTAGATTGTGCTCAAGCTTTGGTGGACTAGTGAACTCAGAAACTAGATTTCCACACAAGATTATGCTAAATTACCGGCCATGACTGCATCATAGAACTTGCCCTCTCTTGTATAAAGATGGTAAGGTAGGAAGAGTTGGCGGGGTGAATTCTCCTAAACCCATAAATTTTCATCATTATATTCTACACCTTGATAACTTATTAACTCATAAATAGAGACCTACTCAACAATTATTTCTTAAACTCATAGGTATAAAGGCAGTCTTATAGTGTGAACAAGAATTGGCGATATTTTTCACAATAGTAAATAAAAAGTGAAATCTTGAGAGCTCTTGGGATAATTATCTTCAGGTTTCACCGAAGGATAAATCAAATTCGAGCCTCTTTTACATGCAAGAATGTTTTGGACACAAAAGTCGAAAGATTAGATGGGTAGAGGCAAATGACAAAATATCAAGTTCTCTCATGGGTTAGTTACTTAGATATATACCCCCAAATCTTCCATATTTCGAAAAATACCTCCCAAATCATTGGTACTGCCGATTTATCCTCTAAATCTTTAGGTCTTAAAATTTACCCCTTCAGTTAGATCTTGGATGAAATAACGATGTTCTACATGTTATGCCCTCCTCTTTTCTTCTTCTTCACCCCTCTTCTTCATTGATCTTATATCCTTCACCTTGGCCTGTCCAAATTCTATCAAACCCAAATTTTTGTCTTTATTCTCCATTCTTCTTGATCCTCCTTTTTATGCTCTCCCCCCACCCCACAAAAAAAACCATAATTTCTTCCAAAACTGACTCCAAGAATTTCAGAAGTTTTCTCAAATTAGGCATGTTTAAAATGATATGATGCCGATTGTTGATGATAAATAAAATAGGAAAAGAGGAAGAAAAAATAGACGAGTCTACAGAATTAAGTTGGGAAAGGGGTTTTAAGCATTTAATTAAGGACAATTTAGTCGTTTAAAAAAATAGTAAAGTGAATACATCAAAAGGTAATATTCTCTTTTTATTCTCAAAAAATGACAGAGGAGGGGTACATTTTTAAGACAAGAGATTTGGACGGTAAATTGACAATATCAATGATTTGAGTGCTAGGAAAGAGTGGGGGTATATATCTAAAACTCCTTTCAATCTAATTTGCTGGTGATGAAATGGCTGGCAGGGAAATATATTTTTTAACTTTTGATTGTATGACATTTTAATATAATGCCTTTCTTTGCTGGGGTAGCAATACTTTGATCGACATCTATTATACCTAAATCCTTAACAGAAGAAGCTGGTGTCAATTTTGCTACCTTGTCTAAATTGACAAGCAAAAATGTGTCTTCTCAACAGACGAAGAGAGTACACCAACTCCAAATGGATATATAAATCAACTCTTTGTCTGTGCTTGAGAAATTAATAAGATCTATATAAAGCAACAATTATTATTTTTCCGAGACCGGAAGGCTAAATTCTAAAGTTACCTCTCTCATGCCTAAGAAGCTCAATAGCAGTTAATTTCAAATTACAGGGCTCTTATTTATTAGAGACGCTCTAGTAGTCCAAGAATAATTTCTCTTTAATAAGGTGCATTTACGAATGAAACAGATGATGCTTAAAATATTGCTCTTGGTCAAGAAGTAATTTCAGATTTGCTCTTCACACTATGTGTGGAAACCCCATTTGATAGATTGGAGTGGAACTCACATTGAAAAGACTTGATACTTTCGGATTTCCAACACGTATTCATAAATCTCACACATGGATGTCTCAAAAATCAGAACTTTTATTTATTGTCAAAACGGACAAGTAGGTAGATCCATTAATCCTTATAGGGAGATGGCGCAGGGAGAATCCGAGTCCCTAGCATTTTCATTTAGCATCTGAGTTTGAGTAGAGACCTTTGAAAGTTTGTTGAGGAGGGAGTTGTCCTTCCATTTAGAACAAAGTCTGCATGTCCTATTGTATCACAACTTCTTTTGCAGAAGAAACCATCATTTTATTAATGGCAGTAAGAGGAATCTCAACATGGCATTAAATTCTTGAAATTACATGAAAACTGTTGAACAATAAGTTTAAGTATCAAAAAGCAGAGTTCTGCTGAGTGGATTTAATTACAGTTTCACATATCAACAAGAGTCAAACGCCGACTGCATATTTGTGTAGCTCACCTTTATTCAGAATCTGTCTATTCATAAATGGTTGACATAACAGATCTGAATTCAAGGACCTGGTGCAAAATTCTAAGTCAGGCTAGAAGATTTATATTAAGGGGCTGTTTGTTTGGACGTAAAAGTTGTAAAAGTCTGTAATTCATAAATGACTTACAACCCAATTACAACTACGGTGTTTGTTTGGACCGTAATTCGTAAAAGACTTACGCAATTCAACTACCACTCACTTAGCATTCACTTACAGCCCACTTATAGTTAATTTTGTGGTCATGCAAATTTGTATTATTTTTTTATGTTAATATTAATTTTTAAAATATTTAACATTTTTAGTATTTATTTGCAATAATCAAAATTTTTAAATCACCAAATAGTTAATTTTGTGGTCAACTTTTCTACTTATGACTTACGCATTATGACAACCAAACACTGTAAAACACAATACACTTTCTCACTTATAATTTTATATTACCAACCAAACACCGTAAAACTTATATGCATGTAACTCATTTACAACTGTAAAAGAATTTACCAATTATGACTTACGAATTACGGCCAATTACGACAACCAAACAGGCCCTAACTAAGCATGTACCCCAATATGTCCCCTAAACTGTTTTTCTGCATATTCTAAGGTGAGAGCATTATTTGCAAGTTATCTTCTAAAACAATAAAAAGACCATCATCATGAGGTAGAATGAGTGCCTTTGCGCAAGCCTGTTTCTTCATAGGGTTGGTGCTGCAATCAGCAGAATGTCCGGTTTATAAATTATTAATTTGTTTACAAACGCAAGTCGGGGTCAGAAATTGTTCTCTTCTAAATTGCCTGATTCAAAACATCTGCAAGTTTGTGAAGAATTGTGAAATTTTTTCATTATTTCAAGGGAAGACAAGATTGTGCAGTGTTACATATCTCTTTCAGACAGGAAAGCTTAAGTATATTTTATCAGGAAGCACCCCATTAAGGAAAACACCAGCTCATTTTATGTGGGTGGTTTTACGTGAAGCAATTAAATTTCACACTGGACTTTGATGCTTTTTGGAATGTGGTCCATCGTAATTGCTACTACAGGGTTAAATTCCTTTTTCCCATAAATATGATATCTGTTAAATACATGGACAAACAAGTAAGGTGACAAGTGGTTTGAATGTATGTCAAGATACATAGCAACAGTCGCTCGATCAGTGTGATAGACAAGAGATGTAATAAGTAATTCAACTCCTTTCAGTAGTGTATTATTGTAGTTGCCATGTCTAACTATACCTTTAAGGTCATTTGCCATGATCACAGAAGTGAATAGTCCTACATGAAATATTTTAGAAAGTGTCTGATACATAATAATTCCAATCAACTTAAGTATTAATCATAGTTAATATTCTTGAGAAGCCAACTGTGATTAAAAAAAAAAAAAAAAAACTTTGTAGTCTGCTCAGGTGGGAGGTTACTAGGAGAACCTTCTGTGAAGGCCCAACTCGGAGCATGACCTGACATCATTGGTCATTTCTGAAGATTCCCCAAACTTCACTCTCAAAATGATTTGAGATCAATTCACACCTGGAAAGCAGGGATGAGGGCTAATAAAAGAGTACATCAGTTTTGCTGGTAGGAAAACAAATTTCTCGGCTCTCTCTTTCCCTTGCTCCTCTCTCATTCTATACCCACTGTTTGTGATCTACAGTCCACCCACACATCATTCTATTGGCACATTCCATAAAACTGCAACTCTTGAGGAGCATGAGAGCACCTAGGAAAAGATCAACAGTGAATATACCTTATTTATGGAGTTTGCTGACCAAAACATTGAACATTTGTCAAGGAGAAGCAACTTTTCTCTCCATATCCAACTTCAAGTGACTGAGTAAGAATCAACATCAGTTATTCATCCTTAAAGGGAGTCACTTCCACCTATATCATACGCACCAATACATCACCAACTCACAGTCATTGTACCCGAGGACCAGCTAGATCTACAGATAGAGAGTTCCGAATGAACATCTAGATTTGCCTGATTTAAAAAATAATTTTGACGCTCTTGGAGAGGCTTGGAGGCCTTTCTTGATTGGCAGTAGTTACTGGAAGGCAGAAAGACCATTTTGCCCCTGTAAAGATGGTATATTCGGCTTGCGGGTGGTGGTACACAAGCATATGCGTACAAAGTGGAGGGGGAAAAAAGCGGAGCAGCCACCTGAGCTGATCGCTTAAGCAGTTCTGAGCCCTAGGCAACCGCTGATTGGCCTTCTCAGGCTTCCAATCCCCTCCTTTTTCTCCTTTAAATAAAACATAATAAACAACTTTAAATAAAATAAGAATAATAGGGAAAAATTAGACTAAGATAACTATAATAACAAGACACATAAAGTAACAAACAGTTACCTGCCAGTTAACAATAATAAGAAGCAAGTTATGAATAATTTAAATTCCAAAAGAAAAAGAACAAAATGACCGAAACTTGCCCTGTTAATCCAAAATAAAAGAAAGAAACTAAGAAAAATCTGAGAAATGGAGAGGAATAAAAAAGTAAAGTAAAATACAGAAATCTGACAGAGCAAGAGAATTAAGAAAGCAAGAAGAAAAGTAAAGAAGAATGACTCCGCGGGAGGGGGATCAAGAAAGAAGTAAGCAATGAAAAAGTATAACAAATTAGGCAAAAAAAGAAAAAGGAAAAGGAAAGGAGTTAGGTGGAGGCTGCTTGTGGTAAGTTGAGGTGCTGGTGAATCACTAAATGCAGCAGATCAACATTGCTAAAGGTTTGCTCACTTCTTTTTAGTGCAAAATAGAAAGGGAATAATTGTTAAGAAAGCAAGGAACAATATGATAGGTTTGATAATTTAACCTATACTAAGTACAAGCTTGCTCCATATAAGGCTGTTGGTGGTGTACAATTAAGAAGTAATGTGGTTACATTGAGTTTCATAATGTTACCCACACAATACTTAAACATGCACTCCATATAAGAGTACTATAGTACTTGATTAATAAAATAATAGTCTGAGAATAGCCAAACACTTGAGACAAAGTGAAGCATCTAACACCATCCAACCACCTAGGTGCACTGTTTAAGCGTCATTTTTTAACAGGTAGCTATGCCATACAAGGCTGACACGGGAACTAGGAGAAAAAACAGTAGAATTATCTCTTTACTATCTGGTACACTGAACAAAACATACAGGACTCTAAGGATGTGGGCCACTTACGCTAGATATGATTAAGCTAGCTCCAACCATCTATTCTCTATTGATATATAATGAATGCTTGAAAGCCTAGTGGAAACAATAGAGAGGCTGGATGGAGTTAATAAATTAACTAAAGAAGATATAGATGGAAAATTTAATCCTTGGTCAGAAATAAAAGCCGTAACTAATAAATTGCAACGTAGTGTTGAACGACATAAGCAATAATAATGAGAGAGAGCTTCAACCTTTGTTCAACAAAAAAATAATAATGAGAGAGGGAAAGAGAGAGAAGGTACAAAATCACTTTTTATGGTGCTTCCATCTACTTCCAGCTTACATCCACATCCACTTTTGGGTATTCTCTCTTTCCAATATCAACTCTTGACAGATCGAGAACAAACCATTATAGTCCCTTGGTTGATCCAGGTAGACCAGATCCCAGTTCCGGAACCGGCGGTTCCTGGTTCCTCAAACTGAGGAACCGGAACCGCACCGGTGGGTTACCGACGGAAGGGGGAGTTGAGGGGAGGAGGGAGAAGGCCTGGAGGGGGCGGAGAGGGAGGGGGAGCTTCCGGTTCGAACCAGAACCGAACCAATCCAGTTTCAAAAATAGAAACCGGAACCGAACTGGTTTCTGACCGGTTCCGGTTCAGTTCGGAACTGGATCATGGATCCTTGCCGGTTCGGTTCCGGTTTGGACAACCTGATTTTTGGTTCAGTTTGTCAGTTCGAGCCGAATTGTAGTCGGGTCTAGATCCAGAATCAAATCTCATTAAGGTGCTACTTGGGTTTATACAAAGCCAAGACCTAGGTAAAATCTTCAACACTTCAAAGAACTATCTCTCAATAGAGGTCAATCATTTTGGTCTACCCTAGGTTTGCTTCTTCAACAATGATCCTATCAATCTTTACCTTGTAGACAAATAGTCGACTTTCCTTGTGTCCAAGCTGTCTCAAGCAATTATCTCTCATCTAATATCAATTAAGGCAACCTCTAGCTTCCCACATATGCAGCCATTTCTTAGTTTATATTTTAGCGTATTGCAACAATGCCGCTCATCCATCTCAACATTCTCATTTCGTTACACTCTTTTTTTGAACATGTTGCTTCTTAATTGCCCTAACATTTGGATCCATGAAGCATGGTTGGTCATTTAAACATTCAATAAAATATCAATTTAGTTTGTACGTCTCATAGCTCTGTCAAGGCCATCCATACTATTTCTTTATGCCTTGGACTATAATGTAAAAGAAAACTAACAGGTATCAAAAAGCTGTCACTCCACAAATTGATCAAAAAGGAAATTCCTATACTATTTTTTTATTAAATATTCTTATTCTCTTCATTAGTTATGAGGTAATATATGCCTTCAGATTGAAGGATTAAATAAAAAAACAGAACCATGTTAGGAACTAATGTACTCCTAGGAATAAGCTTATCTAACTAGCAGCTTTTCATAATAAAATACACATTAGAAAATTGTTTAGTATCTTAATGGAACCTCTATCTCTATGAAAATGAAAATCAATCTGATGATTGATTCATGAACCAAACATATTATAAACTTGAAAATGAATTGAAAATGAGAAATATATTCATTTAAATCGAAAACTGTTCTTAAGGAATTTAGGTGTTTCAGTAATACCTTCTTGGAGGTCTGGCTCTTTGTTGTGATTCCTTTTCCAGACCGAGTTTATCATTCAAACCTAGCTTTAGATCAGGCATCCCAGACAGGAAGCACTTCATTAGAATCTTCCCAGATACATCACATCTTAGAATGCTTCCTACACCAATGTCAAAGAAAGTGACAAAGTATTCAGAATCTTCATAGGACTTTAAATTACTGTTTACTAAAAGAAATCAACACCTTATGGCATACCTTTGGAAGACATAAGAAGATTAACACTTTCCACAATGTCCAAGAAAACCTGAAGTGACTAACTTGAGTATAATAATCTATACTTATTATATATAATAATAGAAAAAAGAAAAAAAAATGAAATATCACCTCATTCTTCTTATACACAAGCCCCTCTCGTCTCCAGCCAACTGCACCAGTGACTTGTAAAGTTGCATTCTGGATTGACTTCCCTGAGGGCTACAATTGCAAAGAGAAAAAATTCTAGTAGACTTTTAAGACTTTCGAAACAGGCACTGAGGTACATAAAAGAAAAGATAAACCTATTTCTACTGTGTTGTGTCAGTGGCTATGTATGATGGATAGTACACTTCTCATTTAAATCTCTGTGTAGATTTAACAAGCTGTTAGCAATTTCAATGCAAGCCAATATTCATGCATACAGTAAATAAGATTTTGCTCCGTGTTCCACAAAGGCAAAGAAAGAAATCCACTAGTAAAACCAAATCCCCATGTGTAAATTTAACAAGCCGTTAGCAATTTCAATGCAAGCCAATATTCATGCATACAGTAAATAAGATTTTGCTCCTTGTTGCACAAAGGCAAAGTAAGAAATCCACTAGTAAACCAATGAACAAATCAAAAGCACACAAGTGGATGAAAATGTATTAACCCACATTCAAAAATAATAGCGGAAAGTGTATCGATTGTATGCATTAACCCACATTCAAAAATAATAACGGAAAGTATATCGACTGTATGTATTAACCCACATTCAAAAAAAATAGTGGAAAGTGTATCGACTGTCTATAGTGTGCATGCACATGTTAGTATGCACCCAATTGTCAAAAATATCTTTTAAATACAAATTAACTGAAAAAGAAAGAACTTCAAAGGAGAGGAATAGTCTTACATGTGCCTTGGATGAGAAGGGTGACCGAATTCCTTCCTGGGTAATATAAAGTTTCAAAATCTCAGGTGAAAGATTTTGAGGGTATCCAAAGTCCATGATTTCTGCATGACAAGAAAATGGAATGGACTGCTTAAAAATTCAGTGAGAAATTATAATTTTTAAGTAATACAGATGAAATGCTGATGAATTATCAGTGGTTATGATGGTGAAGAAGGATTTGTATAAACCGTGTTCTGGAATTTCACGGGTAGAAGAAGAAAAGATGGGATACATATCAACTGTCTGCTCTATTCTTTTAAAACTTCAGGTACTGAAGTCTCAAGATCTGAATATTCCTAATAGGATTTCTACATACAAAAGCAAACACTAATAGAGGTAATATTCAGGACTTAAAAGAGAGAAGATGTAGAAAATATTCTCTTTAATATGTAGAAGAGACAAACTTTCCGAGAATTTATAATCCACAATGTTTTGGCAGACTATTATGGACAATTATTTTACACAAATGAAGATAGGTATATTTCAAATGAAATAATGCAGATTCTAACCTCTATGGAAATTTTAACTCATGGACTGTCCCCATTCCCCAAATGATTACCTACTGAGGCTGTTGTTTTCTAAAAGCCATCCCCAGGTGATGAAATCCAATTCTTAAATCACTCCTCCAAGTATCACAATTTCCACAAATAATTAACTAACAGACAAAAAGTGCCAATTACGAACTAAGACCAAACTGAGATAACTGTGCAAGTCTATATTTATAAATGAGAGAACAATATTAATGGCCAATGACAAATTAAGCATGTTTTTTTTTCTACTTTGAGTTCCTACTGAGGACATTTTGCTGGCAGCAGATGATATATCTGGAATTCCTAGACTTAGATTTAAATAAGCTCAGTCTCTTCTTTATTGCTGCTGGGTTGTATTTCCCAGTAGCACTCAAGGTTGTAGTTCCGAGTAGTACACGGTTGTCTGAGTATGAGGTAAGGTCCTATGTCCCCTCATTTTTGTACCTACCATTTTCCATCATTAATACAAGGCCAGCTAGGCTCCTAAAAAGGTTACAGCCAGGGGGGTGCGGGGGAGTAATCATCTTTTTTTTTCCTACTAAAAAGATAGAGAAGAAACCAATATATAGGGTAATAGAAAGAAAGTAAAAAAGAGTGTCATGGAAGTTACTGCAAGGAAAAGCTTAACTTTTTATTCACAGACAAAGGAATAGAAAATCATATATCCAGAAAAAGACATTTTACTCAAATAGAATATTATGTTACCTCAAACGTGACAATCATCTAACAATATCATGTGAAAATAATGACCAGCATGATTATATGAACTACTAAAAATCAGTAACGCAAAGAGAAGCAAGGGACTAATTGTGGTAACTTTAGGAACGGGCCATGCCCTACAATGCATACCATCAAGCAGCTCATAAATCAGAACGAAATTATTCCGGATGGCATCTTCATCAAATGTCCCACCAAAATAAGATTTGAACAATGTTACAGCCTGGTCACAGTAAAAAAGAGAAACTATTAAGGAAAAAGACAAGAAAACTAGAAAAAACGAAACTACATTGCACAATGGTAAATAATTTAGCACAACCATGTGTGTATGTGTAATTTCCTTATGTTATGCATGTTATGTATAGATAGATATACATATACATAAGAATACGTATGTACATACATACATATTGATAAGTATAAGATAATTGGCAATACAATTATCTTTGTAAGCCTTTCTAAGCATCTACGACCTTGCTTGGTTTAGCATGATATTCAACAGCAGGAATTTTTTTGAAGATGTCTTAACGTAGTAGCGGGGAAATATTGATGACGGAGTAGAGTGATCATTCAATTTCGACATTATAAACATCTGAGAAAATAACTCAAGAGTGGGAGAAACCCTAGCAAGACAACAAAGATAAACAAAGCAGATGAGGAAGCTGCACCCAATAGGGTAGAGCTGCGCTGGGCAAATCCCAAAGGAGTTAAAATAATTAAGCAGATCTGGACACAAAGGACCCTGCAGACCTTATCTGAAGGATTCCAAGGGAATCACTAAGCAGTCGGAACTTGACTTCTCAGAATCCACAATAACAGTTAGTGAAAACCCAAAGCTGATAGATGAAGGAATGGCATATCATTCCCCCACTTCAGTCGCAATTGAGGCAAGGAGAATATTGCACAATCCATTTGAGACCTTTGGTGATTCGTAAGGCAAAGAATTCGTTCAGACATTTTAATGATGGAACAAAGTAGGGGAAATTCTGATGAAGATTAGAACAAAAGATCACGAAGAGTTCGCGGTAATTTTTCACACAGGATGCGGCGCTGAAGGGATCAGAGAAACCCTAAATTTTTTACAGATGGAGAAAAGAACTGATACCCCGCTTATACCACTAAAAAGGATTTTTGGGTCCACACACATGTTTCCTTACTCTTTCGAAGAGATAGGCTCTTCTCTACTATCTTACTTGATTTGAAGACATCTCAAACAAGAAAGTGGGGGCTTATAATAAGTATAAGATTATAGGCAAGACAATTATTCGAGGACCATGCTCGAAATCACACCGTGGGTTTGACCACTCAGAACTTTGAGCACAGTGCCGACCCCACCAGTCCTAGTTGGCAGCAGTCTTTCTCTACAAGACAGCCATTTCACCGACCCAATGCCTATAAATAGGTCCCCTGAGCCTCCTAAAAGTACGCACACATTCTTACTCTCACATACAGTTACTCTCTCAAGTGAGGATTAACTTGAACATTGAAGGGGGATCGCCGGAGCGATCGGACCCCTGCTGACCGTGTTCTATTTTGCAAATAGTCGAATCAGGATCCCGCAGAGTTGATAACACATTGCATGTGTGTGTGTGTGTTTATGTATTTATGTCCAATGTATGTATGTATGTATGTATGTATGTATGTATGTATGTATGTATGTATGTACGTACATATGTGCGTAATGTGTAACTTGGCAAGTATTTATTTGTTACGAGGTGAGATAGTAAGAGAACCAGAAAGGGGAGATAACCAGAAGACTTATGGTTCAGCTTAAAGAGAGAAGGAAGACAGGAAAGGGAAGAAGAAGGTGAAGCCCAAAGAGAAAAGAGAGAAAAGGAGAGAAGCAGAACATATTAGAGATAGGATAAGATAACAAATTTCAGCATTGAATTCAACTTTCATTCATTGTTCATTGACTCTTCACCCCGTCTACATCAGATTTAGCCTTTGTACATGCTATTATGAAACAAGTCTCTCAATATCCCATAACTAACCCCTGACAGAGTTAATTAACTTATCACTATTTAAATATCCATATCCCTTATCTTAGTTATTGTTGATTGAAATGTAAAATAACCAACTTAGACCTTTGGATTCCACAACTGATGTAATTAAGTGAACAGATCCAATTAACTAAAAATTGAATAAAAATGAAAATGAGTTACTGAAGAACTTGCTTTGCTAGTCTACATTGATTCTCTGGTTGGAAGAATTTGAAAGACTCTTGTCAAGTAGCTATGCTTGAAACTCGGGCATCTTCTTCCATCACTTCTTCCTTACCATATTTATCCAGCAGAAAAACCCTAATTTTTGTCATTCCTTGCTCAAGATACTTCCATTAGAAATAATACAAAGTGGACGGCACACAAACAAAATGATGTGCACATATGAAAAGCTTTAAAAAAAAAATCAAGCTTGAACTAGAAGCAGACTGAAAAAAAAAAAAGGATTAACATGCATGCTTAGATCCTACGGAGAAATTAACTCGTGATAATGAATCCATTAAAATCACTGTCACTACACCAAAACTTTGAAGTTTGTGGTGAGGGCTTATGAATTTATTAAACTCCCTAGCGTTACACCAAAACAATGAAGTTGTGGTGAGGATTTAAAGTAATATTTTTATATTCAAACATGTCGTCGCAGGTTAAGTGCCTTTTTCATGGGCAAAACTTGGGTTTTGGGTATTGGTATTTTTTTTAATCCGCTTTTTAAATGCGCTCCTGGTGAGAATTGAACCTAGATTATTTTGTACAATATTAAAGTCCATGTCACTACACCAAAACTCCAAACTTGTGGAGAAGGTTGAGAGTAATATCTTTAGTTGCTACACATTGCCACATTGGACAGGATTCTTGCGTGTGGTACGAGTATTGGAGGTACCGCTAACAAAGCATTTAATGTCCTATTGCCAAATGGGATGAGATAAGCAGATCTTGAGGTGTTGTTTCATCTAGCCAGATTATTAGCAATCTATCGATATTGTCTCGATCAGTCGACACAGAGGAAAAGACTGCAGATACCTAACCTACATGGTTATTTTACCAATTGGCTAGAAATCAGGCACCCACAATCAAAAGAGGCTTGTTGCTTGCTATATCCTATATTTTCATCTATGACGAGATATTGATCACTCGCCCTTTATATCATCCAATAAGCCAATTTCATAGCTAAGAGAGCTGAAGAGGAGTGTAATCCGAAAGCCATGCAGCAGTAATCCTCTTCTGTGAAGCCAAACCCAAGGCTAGATGATATCAAGTCTCCTTCTACATCACCATGTCTCATTGTCAACCACTGCTTGTTATGGTTGTGGTGGACGAGGCCATCAAAGAGATAAATCGCCCACTGGTAAGAGGATTTTATATGATTGGAGAACAAGAAAGTGTAAAGAAGTCGTGAATATAAAAGAAAAGATGTTGTTGTTGTTGCACGGATAGAACTTGAGGGTATACTCATCTCTGCATTACGTTGCAAACTTTTGAAGACTAATTCAATTCACAAATGATTCACAAATGCTTTTAGTTAGATGTTTCCATCGGTGAAAGAAGTTGTGGTAATCTCATCTCCAAGCAGCTAGTTCAGAGGGTAAGAATACATTTAAACAAACATAAGTATCATGTCACGCACCCACTCACATGCATGAGCATAAAGGAAAAACATATTGATGTATGCCCACACTCACGCACATGTACACATAAAGAGAAAACATACTTACACGTATGCATGTGCTTTTCTGATTGTGTACATATTACATATACATATCTTTACTATTATAATGCAAAGCCTTGGGGTTCTCAATTTGCATTGACTTGATTCCAATGTGGTTTCACAAATGTTTTCATCACTTCCTTTGATCTTATTTTTTTCAAGAAAACAACCTAAATTGTGTGCATTTAATGAGACATTAATGAGAGAAAAGTTAAGTTGTGTGTACTCTAAATTTTTAATAGAAAAGTGGGACACAACTTTAAAAGACCAAATCATTGTCTATCGTCATTTTAAATGCTCAAAAATCTAGTGCATGTATAAATGCACACAAAAATCTATGTTGGTGAACCCTACTTTAAGAAAATCAGAAAATCTAAAGCAAAACTTTCACACTAACTCATGTTTAAGTATCCAAGAAGCCTGGCTTGATTAATATGTGAGAGAGACGGATGGAGGGTGGAAATATTGATCTTTTATTGTGCATTTGAAGAAAATGTTTATGAACAGAAGTCCTACAATTGTGCTTCACAGGAACTCCTCAACATCATTTTCGAACAAGGGCTGATAACTGCTAAACCAAGTCACATGATAACGAGGAACTTACTTGTCAAAGTTAATTATATTTACTAGATACAGAAGGTAATTCTGCAGGAAAAGATCTAAGACTAGGACTATTCTTTAAACTATTATATCTGCAATTTTATAATTAAAAGAACCTAAATAAATTGTAGCCCACCCATATCGAGTGACAAGATCACCAAAAACCCCTCAACTAGGTTCCATGTAGTTTGATATGCGAGGACTTCATTAAAAATATAGCATTTGCATGTATGCACAAATAAGGAATATCATGAGCAGCAAAGATACATTACACTGACAGAATAACATATCTTAATAAATGCATACCTCAACAACAAACTTGAAAGCGCATGCAACATTAGCATTGCTGCTAACAACAATCACAACGTAGACATTGCTAATTCTCATGTAAAGGAAAGAGCAACCACCAATTTGCCGAACAGGACATAGACCAAGTTCTTTTGTCTGCATTATATGCATTCGGAAAGCATCCACCATATTACCACTGTATAAATGGCATGCCGTTAGAAACATATTGATGTTAACAAGACTGTATTCAAAAACCTACCAACACTGAGCAACGGATCTAAGTAATACTAGTACAAAATATCTATGATGTATGAAACAAGAGAGATGCATTTATAGAAAGAAGTCCTTTTGTCAAAGAAAAGAGCAGCATTTTCAAACCAAAAAGTGAAATTTGAAGCAAAATAGGAAAATAGTAGCTCCCTGACTCCAATAGCTCAAATTCATCTAAAATAATTATAATAATCATATAAGCCCCTTCGTTTCAGAATCAGACCAGCTATGAGGTTTAATCAAAGTTCGAGAAATTGACCAAGTTTTTCCAACCCATTGGGCCATTGTCGGCCTAATACCAACTGGCTAATCGATCTGCGTTCATTTTGTCATACAATTTAAGCTCATCAAACCAATGAGCACTTCCCAAATTCCCAAAGACTAGTTAAATATCCAAAAGAGCCAAACAGGACTATATTCCCACAGCCCACTTCATGCTGAAATCTAACTGGGTGTTCATCTCTATAATCTGATTGAATAATAACAGCAAAAAATGAGAGTATGTGAAGGAGAAACTTCAAGTGCTGAATCAAGACCCAATCATAATACAAACAAGAAATTCACAATATTCCCAATGTTTACCGGATTTCAGCGACAAGAATTCAAAACAACAAGAAACGAAAGTAATGAAATAATATTGGCAGCATCTACTCTGAAATCAAATTGAACATCAGAATTATGAAAATGGCAGAAGAATTAGGGAAAAGGGTTTTACCCGACGTCATCGCGGTAGAGGCGATTAATGAGGACATCGCCGCGGAGATTCAAGAAATAAACGGCGGAGGCCGACACGGGCATTTCTTGATCTCGTATCAGAATTCAATCGCAAGCGATGAAAGAGAATGCGGCAGTTCTCCTGTCCTTCAAGAAATAACCCCAATTGCTTCACATGACAAAGAAAAGAGATGGGGAAAAAAGATCCTGAGATCTCGGATCTATATCCTGAGAACCTTTTTATGCCGTTGTCTTGGTTTGTTTCCTGGGAGCTGTGGGTTCTTGTGACCCTCGCCCCTCGGTCCCATGCGAGCGCGCGTGCCCAATTGAAAAGAGAGAATTTGTGTCAGGCGCGAAGTTCGCCTCAAGTAATTTCTTGGATTTTCTGTACCGTGCAAGGAGACAGGTAGCGGATCTGACGGATGATAACCGGCTGGGCAATTTCTCAAAAAAAAAAAATCCTCATTTAAAATAATTCAAAATATCGACCTCTCCAAAATATATTATCAGAAATCGACCTGACATCACGTGAGCGCTGTATCAGTGCCACGTCGGTTTAGTCCAACAACATGACAGAGGCGATTTTTTGTTCGAATAAGATTGACAACCCTGATCAAATCATTTTTTTTTTTTGATGTATTCTCTCAGTCAGGATTCCGAACCCCGACCGAGTGATATGTTTTTTTTTTTTTTTTGACTCGGTCGTGGTTGCCAACCGTGGCCGAGTGAAAATCAATTTTTTTAATTTTTGGCTCGGTCGGGGTTACTAACCTGGGCAGATATATATATATATATATATATATATATATATATATATATATTCCTCCCCTCTCCTTCTCTCCTCTCTTTCTTTTCCTCTCCCTCCTCTGACACGCCCACCGAGTACGGGCAACACGACCAAGCTGGCGATGACGTGGCCGCCGATAACGCGGATGCTGACGATGAGGCTGGTAGCGACGACAACACCACTAGACTGCTATTGCAGTCGCTGGGTTGTTGTTGCTGCCTTATAACGACGAGGAGGGTGGCAGTAACGGCAAGCAGCTTGTCGTCGTCGCCCTCCTTGCCGTCGCAGATTTATAGCAGTTGGGTTGTTCGTCGTCGTCGCCGCTGACCGCATCGTTGCCGGCCTGGTCACTCCAAGAGTTAAGAGAGGAGGAGAGGGGGAGAGGGGAAAGGAGAGAGGGGAGAGAAAATAAAAATTAAAAAAAATAATATATATCTCTCGGCCAGGGTTTGCAATCCAGGCCGAGACAAAATTTTAAAAAATTAAAAATTCGCTCAACCGAGGTTGGCAAACCCAGCCAAGCCAAAAATTAAAATATATATATCTCTCGTCTGGGGTTGGCAACCTTGGTCGAGCGAATACAAGGCAAAAAAATTGGTTTGCCCGGAGTTGGCAACCCTGGATGAACCGAAAAAACGATCTTACATTGCACGGGAGGGGCGACCCACCTCACAGCCGACGTGGCGTGTCAGAGATCGGTTTCTGGAAATACTTTTTTGGGAGGTCGATTTTTTAAATTATTTTGAAAAAGAGGGTTTTTCCGGAAAAAAAATTGCCTTAACCTGATTGCAAGCAACTAATGAAGCTCTGATCTTTATTATTTTGTAGTAATCCCCACTTATTACCAACCACTTCTTTTGTAAGAATGCTTTATTCTCTTTTATATAATTTTTCTGGAATTGAATCCTATGGTGAAAAAGATAGAAAATTTATTGAAAGTTGGCATCAAGTAGAAAATTCAATGAAAGTTGGCATCAACGCCATTTCTCCAGAATGGACTAAATCTATTTCAAATATTCCAGTTTACTTTTTGCAAAACAAAGAATGCAAAACTAGGGCCCTATTAGCATTTTGCAATAAATACGGAATCCAAAATTCAAACTCAATCCAATTGAATTCTCTTAGATTATTCAGAGACTTGACTCAAGGGACAAATAACTGGAATTGAATTGTGAAAAAAAATCTCAAGCTCAAGTTCTAATTTGCTGTATATTACACACACACACACACAAACAAGGACTTTTGAACTAACCAAATAATATTGTTTTATACCAGAATCTTCTGCCATAGCATTATCATTTTTCTTTCTTTTTTCCTCTAGTGGTGGGAATTATCCGTCATAGACGATTGAACGCTCCCGATCGGATTTGTCAAAAACACAGAAAAAAAAAATTTCTTTCAAGTTAGGAGCACCGATGTGTGCCGACTAAAAACCCTCAGGCATGAAAATTAGTATCCTAGTTTAGAAAGAATGAAAGCAAAAAGAATGCTTGTGTGTGGTGTTTTTGGTAATAATTAGAAGCGATCTCCTCTCTCGATTGAGAAGAAGGTGTGTATATATATATATATATATATGCCTGGGCTATTGGTGAGGATGAAGATAACGAAGATTCATGTAACTGTACGATCTTTGAATCATAACTGTGTTGGTTGATTTAGATAAACAATAAAGGGAATTAATTGTTATCTATAACTGTTTTACCTAGGTTGTTGAGATCGACGTGCAGAGGGATCCATCGCTATATGCAACCGCTTGACCTGTTTATATGCAGATCTTTATAACTGTTTTGATCGCGCCAGCAAGACCAGCATGGGCACAAGAAGAGTCCATCATTATCCATAACTGCCCGCTTAGCTGTAGGATTGTCATAAGTGTCTGAGTTGTATAATGCCTGGAGCGTGGGGAGATAAGGGTGAGCAACCGATTCCGCGATTCACGGATATCGTGTTTCTAATCTCTTGCCGGTGTAGGAGTGGAAATGTTCAGAGAGAGTATTTATTTCGGATGTTGAAGCTTCTGAGTGGTTTGAACAACTCCACTGGGCTGAGGATCCGGATGGGTAGTTTCGGATCAATGTGGCATCAGGGCGGGACCTGAGGCTTTCTTCTTGAGCCAATGTTGGGCTTCCTGGCATGTTGGGTTTAATGGCAGAATAGTGGGTGGCCGCTTGGGGTGCCTCTAAGGTAGCAAGACACGTGTCGTGGTCTCAATAAGTCGAAACCAACCACTACAGATGCCTCATGTTTTTCCTCTTTTTGAAGTCTACAATCAGAAAGGTAAGGAAGCATAACCGACTTGAACCTTCGATTCAAGACTAGGCTTATCGCTTTATGGCCAGTGAGAAGTGATTGTGTGTCCCTTCAAGTTTAGAGCATTTAATGCGCCATTGCACTGAGTGGCTGACTGTCACATCGCGTGTCTGATTAGCATGCACAGTGAGCAGATATCTGTCACCTAGACCGCTAGAGTCCTTTGGGATTCAAGCACTGATTTGATTTGTATTGAGGGAACGCGTAATGCCTTGATTCAAACCCGGGATCATCATTGTGATGATGTCATATTCTTGTGTATAAATTGGGGAAATTTTTTGGGGTTTCTCTTATGAAATCTCTAGCCTTCAAATTTCCCCAAATCTTCTTTCTTCCTTTTCCCTAGATCCACAATTCAGTCCTTCAACTTTCAATCTTCTCTTGATCGCTCCTTGAGAGATGACGAGTCAAGGAAAAGAAGTGTAACCCCCGGTTTTAGATATATGTGTCACAGTATTAGTACTTGATATGGTGTACGTATATGATTTGACCTTTTTGACAGTCAAATTTAATGGGTTTCAGCTTCAAATATTATTTTCTAATATTTTTGATATTTTAGAATTCTCTGAAAATTTTCTTAATTATTTTAAAAAATCTCCGAATTCGGTGGCGAATGATACCGATAATTGATTTATAATTTTTAATTCACAAACAGGGATGAATTTCAAGGATCTGCTGTCAGATTATTTTTTTAAATTATATTTTCTATTTTAGTATATTTTTGGGGATTTTTCTGAATTAGTCAAAAATCTGGTTGAACCGGTGTCGACCGGTATCGCCGATATATTTCAAGATTTTTAATTTGCAAATTAGACTGAATTTCTTAAAACTAGTTCCACATAATTCCTTAGAACAATATTCTCTATTTTTACAGGATTTTGGGGACCTTTGTGAACTGGTCAAATTTTACCCGATAAAATAATATTAAATAAATTATTTTTCCTTCTTTTTCTTTCTTCTGCTCCAATCAACTTTCTTCCGTCTTCCCAAGCCAACCAACAAGCCACCGACTTCCACCACCGCCTCTTCTCTCTTCTCTCCTCTCTATATCTCTCTCTAATCTCTCGCTCTCTCGCTCTTTGATTCTCACTTTCTCTCGCTAATCTTTTCTCGCCCTAGTCTTTCTCTCTCTCTCAGTCTATCTCAAAACCTTCTCAATTTCACACTCTCCCTCTTTCTTTCCACAGCCATCGACCAAACCCCACCTCCAACCACCCATGTCGGTCGTCCACCACCTACCAACCACCATCACAGCACCCATTTCATCACCATCTCTCTCAGTCTCTCCTAATTTCTTCTCTCATCTCCAAATTCAGTACCACCAATACCACCACAACCAATTTCGCACCACTTCCCTCCTTCAATTCACAACCACTTACCTCCTCTCTCTCCATCTTCTTCTGCTCCACCAACATAACCTCCACCATTCCCATCATCCACCACCATCACCAACATCTACATCTCCAACGCCACCACACCTCTTCACCTCAACCATCCATCACTAAATCTACCTACCACCTTTTCCTCTGCCTGGGCCAGCGATCGCGCCGCCACGCTGCCCACTTGGCCGACCAGGCCTCCCTCCCCTGCACCCTTCTTTTCTCTTTCTTTCTTTTTTCCTTCCTTCCTTCCTTTTCTCTGTCTCTCTCTCTCTCTCTCTCTCTATTGGTACTTCCAACCCACTAAACCCAAACCCACTACCCATTCACTTGTATGATGGTTGGGTTATTGGATCTTAATCCAACCCAATTGCAACCTAAACCTGATCCATTAGAAAGGTAATTTTATATAAAACCCCCTGACAATTTAGAATATTTACAATTTAGGTTTATTATTACATATTTAACCTACTTTATTGATTTTAGTGTCCGTGCTATATCTGGAGCATCGGGAGTCTGATCTAGACGACTCTCGAACTGTTACGATCGTAGGGAGACGAGCTACCTTCATGTAATAGCTATGTAAGTTTTTTTTATAAATTATTTTTTTATTATGTTGAATAAAATTAATTGGTTGCTTCATTTAATAAATCGTGACTATCAATAAATCATTATAAATATTATTTAATAAAATATAATTATCGATAAATCAGTAAAACTAGAATATGCATGATAGTTATTTAAATATATTTGATAAAAGAATAATTTATTTGTTTCTTAGTTTAATATAAAATATAGATAAATTATCTTTATATTAGATAATTATTAGACAGTTGATAAGATACTTCTAGCATGATAAAATTACATTAATTATTAAAATGGCTGTGATGAGTTTGAAAACATATAATTATACATAATTACTATGTGACCTCAATTATATTAATAATATTGAATATTAGTAATATTGAAATCATTAAAATAAATATTATTATACTGAAACATGATCATGTTACGATATTAATCTGATATGACCACTGTTACCTGACTTACATTGGACACTGTTATATATATATATATATATATATATATATATATATATATATATATATATATATATATATTCTGATATCACTTTACATGAATTACAGTTATCTATATAATCCTGTACACCCGTTACACAGATATAGTGTTACACTAAACACTATTATTTCATGTACGTATATCACTATTACATGGATATTCACTTACACTATACCTCGTTATTTGATATACTTGTGTCACCGTTACACGGGTACCCTACACGATTATTTCATGTACATGTTATTACCGTTACACAGATACTTTGGAACACTGGCTACGTTTATATAGATTCACCTATATACATGCATTAATTATTTTTGTATTCCTATTACATGGATCACTGCTATGTTACATGGATTATGGTTACATGAATATTCATGCTTTCTTATTACATGACTGTTTCCTGTTACTAATATCGATATGATACTCTTGTTACTGGATATGAGTGTTGTTGGTATGCGATGTGCGAAACTAAGTGCCACGTAGATTTAAGCCATGGGGGCCACATTTAGAATCCCACGTCTTTTGTTTCTCATTTTCTGTTATCTTATTTTATGATATCAACAAAGCTCATATCAAGTTATCATATTACATGTATTATGCACTGTGTAGTTTAAATATAATAAATATAATATGGGGTTGGAGGAGACTTGACGGTTGACTAGATCTTATCGGGTGGGTGTCTAGATTCATTGTTAGTTCCTCTGCGTGGGACGTAGTAGTGCTGGCTACCGATTGATTTTATTTCTTGTTACTTGTTTCGTCTTAGCAGGCCGGCCCTAGTCTCAGCAGCCAGCGGTGTGTTTAAGTCCGTGATCCCGAGTATGCACGAGATGCGCCCATCTGATTAAAGCTCCTCGACCATTAAGTTTTCAATTAACATAATAAAATGGTATAAACAATAGTAACGTCAGGAACGCTTGTTATTTGGTCACTCACATTCAAATAATAGTGCATGTATGACATGTTCAGATGGGTTCGGCTAGAGTACGTGCTCCGGTATGAATTGCCAGTGGTATAGGATACTGTAAAAGATTGATTAAAATATCAGGCAATACTGATTATAGTTATTGTATCATGACTTGCTCGGTACGTATATATTATTGTTCATTTATACTTGTTACAGTTCTTGACATTTTATCCACTACCATGTCACATGTATACTTTACACTTCATGCATTCTCCATAGACACACTATTCATGTACATTTACTCTGCATTTATTGTATTATCTGTTTCATATCTGCTTTGCAGATACACTACTACTGTATAAGCATAACGCTATAGTATGATTATTCTGCGTACTTCATGTTTACATCTTTATATTCATCACGACGCTATCATATTAATGTTGCTATTAGGTTAAACAAGAAATATTAATTAAAACTTGTTACATGTTACTTAAACCTATTGATTTAATTAGAAAATCACTCAATACTGTATCATATTACGCATATTGAGAACTATATACAAATAGTATAACTCTTATTGATTATAATAATATAAGCTCTCAGTATGACTTACCTATTATTTCATGTATTTATTTAATATATTATTATTTGGTAGCACTGCTCAGACATGTTAATTGGAATTATAAATTATAGAATTGGATAATCTCTAGAGGTAACACTGTTATAACATGCTATGCATTGATAGTGTTAAAGTGTTAATATGACAATTATATTTATATACCAATTGTTAGTATAATTATATTGTAAAACTGGTATTTAAATATGGATTATATATATATTATCGTGATGGTACTACTATTGTATATAATATTACTTCATTTTACCACTCACTAGGTCTCTTTCTGATGATCCTGGGTTTACGTGCCCAGATTAGAGCTCAGAGATTTTGTAGCACCTGACATTTTTTGAGATATTATTTTGAGACTGCCACCCTTTCCGATTTATAGGTATCTTTATTATTTGTTTCTATTTCCTTATTTATCCTTGTATCCATATCTATTACGATCATTAACCCCTTTTGTAGGTATTCTTGTACCTATTTAATGCTAGAATTATGATGTATACTGTGGTTATTCCCTGTACCGAGGCCGAGTATGTGGGGGTATATTCGCCCCGCATATGTACATCGTCGTAGCGTTCCTGTATCCGCGAGATCGGAGCGCTACAAGAAGTTGTCGCCATTGATGATAGGAGTAAAGGCAAGGGCACTGTTGATAAGAAGAGGAAGAGAGTTGTCTTCATGACGAGGGAGGCGATGGACTTTGATCCTACGCTGAAAACACTCCACAGTCAAGAAGAAGTCGCCAAATACTTGGGAAGTATCGTGGCTCTCTACTACCAGGCATTGAAGTGGTGTAGCCTCCCCCTGACACGAATGTCAAGGTAGCTCCTCCTAATGGAGGTGTGTATTTTCACGCCTGGGTCTTGGCGCTGAGGGTACAGCTTCCATTGACCGACTTCATCCGTCAAGTGTTATCCTTCTACAATGTCGCTCCTACCCAGTTTATGCCACGTGTATGGTGATTGATCCTGGGTTATGAAGCTCTCAACATTGGTTTCGCCGCCCCTCGTATTGCCTTGAAGATTTTGCCTCCATCTATACAATGAGAAAGAGGTCGTATGCAATCCGTTACTTTGCTCTGAGGAGTGGTAGGTCGAAGCTAATTGTCAGTTTGGTGGATAGCGACTATGGGTGGGCCAACACCGTCGTCCGAGTTTTCAGTTCATGGGAGTCCGCCATATGAGGCAGTTGTGGGTGTGTTCCGAGAGCTTGGAACATGAGCGCCATTACCCAAGGTAATGAGTTGGTTTCAAAGGAGTTCAAGGAGGGGGCCAGGAAATTATACAAGATCCGATATGATATGCATAACTGGAGTTGGCAACTAGATGAATTGGAGTCATCCCCCGATGTCGCCGGAGGAGAGATGGGGCATCATCCAAGGAGGTGGAGGGTCAAGCTTAGGTCGTGGCTGCCCTGAAGAAGAGAAAGATGGTAAATGGGAAATTACTAATTCGGACCGGTCCATAGAAGAGAAAAAGATCGGAGTCGGCTTCCCATGCGTAGGATCTCGGGAAGGTAAGTATCCATTGCACTCCTAGCTTTCTTATTTTTTCCTTTGTTCTCACTCATAATCCTAGGTGTTTCCTGGCGTTACTTATGGATCCGATGAGGAGGAGATAAGGAGGTAGAGGAAAAAGTTATAGAAAGGCTCTGCTTAGAAGAAGGGGCCTGGCTTCGGAAAGAAGATGGCTCCTACTGTACTAAGAATGTCCAAAGAGTCGCGCGTCTCTCACGCTTTCAGGCAACCAGAGGAACCTTCGACTGGGTATTTCTCTCAATCCCAAGATGGTGGTAGGCTCTCTAGGATTCAAGTCTATATCCAACATGCGTCTCTAGGAGGAGACTCTGCTATGATGCCTCCAACTATCGCGCCCCGCCTGGAGCTGTCCTCCAGACTTCGGATAAATATTGTCAGTGACGCATAGAAAAGTGCCGATGAGGTCCACCACAAGGCTTGCAGGGGAGGAATCTTATCATTAGACGCAAATCGAGATATCCAAGTCTCCGCTTTTAGTTCACGGTTATTTTCGAGGAGAGATGGTGGTATGGCCATCTTGGGTGAAGGGAGGTTTCTCGATGATTGAAAGAGTTTGAAAAGCTTCCTCTGAGAAAAAAAGAGGAGAGAGATGAAAGAGGCTATGGCAAAGGTATGGTGATTTTGTCTTCACTCTCCAGGGGTTACGTTACTTGTTATTGAACTCTCCTTCTGTAGGGTGCATCGTTCGCCTATGGAGTTGCGAGTAGCCAGCAGACTACCTTGAATGCAATGAACAAGACTATTGCTAGTTTAAGAGGGGAGGTCGGCAAGCTGATCACTGAGAAATAGGTGATGGGTATAGGCCTTAGCTGACAGGGTGAATACCTGATATATGTTGTTGGAGGGGCCATCAAGAGTACTTTCATTTTTTTTTAGGAGAGTCTCTGTATAGGCCTTAGTCGTCAGGGTGAAGACCTGATATAGGCTATCAGAGAAAGTCGTCAGGGTGAAAACTCAATATAGGCTGTCGAATGGGCCATCAGGAAGACTTTCATCTTTTAGGAGAGTCTCCGTATAGGCCTTCACTGTCTGGATAAAGACCCGATATAAGCTGTAAGTGGGGCTGTCATGAGGACTTTCATCTTTCAAGAGAGTCTCTATATAGGCCTTAACTGTCAGGGTGAAGATCCGATATAGGCCATCAGAAGGGCCGTTAAGAGGACTTTCATCTTTCAAGAGAGTCCCCATATAGGCCTTAGCCATCAGTGAAGTCCCGATAAAGGCTGTCAGAGGGGTCATCAAGAGGACTTTCATTTTTTAGGAATTCTTTGTATAGGCTTTAACCGTCGGGATGAAGACCCAATATAGACTGTCAGAGAGGATGTCAGGAGGACTTCCATCTTTCAGGAAAGTCCCCGTATAGACCTTAGCTGTCAGGGTGAAGACCCTATATAGGCTGTCGGAGGGGCCGTCAGGAGGACTTCCATCTTTGAAGAGAGTTTCTGTTTATGCCTTAGCCGTCAGGGTGAAGACCCAATATCGGTTACTGGAGGGGCCATCAGGAAGACTTCTATCTTTAAGGAGAGTCTCCATATATGCCTTAGTCGTCAGGGTGGAGACTCGATATATGCTGTCACAGGGATCGTTAGGAGGAATTTCATCTTTCAGGAGAGGCTCTGTATAGGCTTTAACTGTTAGGGTGAAGCCCCGATATAGGCTGTCGGAGGGAATCATCTCCGATAAAGATATTTAAGATGCTTAAAATGGAGAGAAAAGGTCTACAATAGTGATTCTTTTCATTGAATAAATTAAGAGCTTACACATATGATCGTTTCAGATGAAAAGAATTCTATTGCTTGCTGAGTATTTTTATGTCTTGATCAGCTAAGGTGTAGGAATATTTGCCTTCTTTAGCAACTACGGCGTAGGGCTCTTCTCAGCTGGCATCGAGTTTTCTCATATTTTCCTCCTCGGCGTACTCTGGAGTATCCTCCATCTTATTCAGAGCACTTGCATACAAAATGTTAACATTGCTCTCACTATCGATTAGAATTCTGGATACTCGACAGCTGCCAATATGCTTGGTGACGATTAAGGCGTCATTGTGTAGAAAGTCCATGGCGTTAGCATCAGCCTCTGAAAATGAGACTGACCTACTCTGGAACAGATGGGGACCGGTCAGCACCATTGAATAGTTGCTTCTACAGGCCTCATTGATGTAGATGGCCTTCTATTTCGAGGTGGTGCCCTTCTAGCGGGCAAGCATCGAAAATGGCTTCCACCTCTTTGTAACTGTCGAGAGCGTGGATCGCCAGGTTCCCCTATGCTGAGTTTCGATAGATCCTTTTCCATACCTTGACTTTCAAAGGTCGTCTGGGGTTAAAATGAACTCCTTAAGGCGCCCCCGATCGATAAGCTCTCAGAGCTGCTTCCGGAGAGATTGAAAGTCGACAGTGCAGTAACCCATCCCATCATGAAACACACAGTAGTCGCCTGCTCTGGGGCCCTTCAGGTTAGGCGAGGGTGGTTTCAGGTGCCTCACCCAAGGTTGGTCATGGATATTGCTGAAGAGGCGGTTTATAGGGATCTTGAACAGAGTGAAGTTGATATCAACTCCGTAGTCTTCAAGGGGGTTTCATGAAGAACTCGATTGGGAGCACTTCTTGTAATTATCTTGTCTTCGGTTCTGAGCCTTCTTCAGAGGAGTAGATAGTTGCTTCATCTTCTCCCCTTCACTTTCATGCTTTGGAGGTCGGCTCGTCAAGCTCCACGTTGCCTCCTCCAGTTGTATGTACTTCTGGGCTCAAGACAGAATGTCATTTATGTTGGTGAAATCATGCTTCATCAGTTATTTGTAGAAGAAGTGATCGGTTTGCAGTATGACAATGAATGCGGCTGCAACAATATCATCATTACAGTTATAGACCAGTGCCATTTGACTATGGAAATAACTGATGTAGCACTTGAAGGTTACTTCCTGTTTCATTTTTACCGTGAGGAGATGGTCGTTGCTCTTCTTAAACTCCTACCACGAGGCATACTTAGGGGTGCCATCGGATCGGATACAGATCGGGTATTGCTTTTATCATATCCATATCTGCACCCAACCTTCGGATACGGATATGAATACGGGTATTGACGGATGTGAAAAAATGATATGCGTATCCGTCAAAATCGGATATCAGATATGAATCAAATATTAGCTGATCGGATGCGAATACTAATCAGTATGTAAAAATAGATACGGTTAAACTAAACGGATATACTTATATCACTTTTTATCTTATTTACAACAATATTAAATGTGTACATACTATGATATTATTGTGTACATATCAATGCTTCCACCGTATCCATTATCATTCGGCTTCTATAGCAATAGATTACACGACCTCCAGTGCTAAATGTCGATTCGGATGCTACGGTTGATGTTGAAATACTCAAAAATCTCATGCTACTCTTGCAAGAATCGGATACTTTTCACTATTACTTTTTCACCAACTCAAAATATCAAATATATTATCTCATTTCATTGAAGAATAGTCTATTCCATATTGATATCATTAGCAAGCACCCAACTTTTGGATATCGGATCGGATACGAATAGGGTATTGCTTTTACTACATCCGTATCCATACCTAACTTTCGGATACGGATACGAATATTGACGGATGTAAAAAAATAATATCCATATCCGGGTTGGAGCCGGATTCAGATGCGGATATTTGCGGATAATCGCATCCAGAGGCACCCATAGGCATACTGGTTAAAAAAGACATCACTAACCTTCTCAAAATATTAGAGAGACCGCGATGGAAGTGAGTAGAACCAATCTAAGGCCACGCCCCTGAGACTGGAAGGAGTACCTGACACATAAGGAGATCATCATGGGATTGGACCGCCATCTTGACCTGATAGGCTCAGAGGTGCTGGATGGGGCGGTCACTCTGGTATAGCAGTCAAAGCTCGGTATCAGAATTTTTTTTGGAATCGCTGCAATATGATCTCCTCTGAAAGTTGGGAATTGAAGTGCTGCAGGATGGGAGATCCTGGCCCATCGCGAGGCTGCAAATTATCTTCATCAATCCGCTTCTTGACCATCTCCACGAGATCCTTAATGCAAGAAGTCTTTGTGGGCTTGTGAGGTTCTCTCTCATCGGAGCATTCCTCATGACATGGGGATGCAGATATGTGACGCCTTCGGCTGCCCCCCAGTGTAGGCCCTGTCCGCCACGCGTGGCTTGTAAGGGATGAGTGCGGGATTCCTCCATGTCTGAACCCCTTGTCTGCGTTCTTCTAAGCACCTCAATTTGAGTGAGGAGCTGGTTATGGGTGTGCGTCGCGGTATCCTTCTCGCGGGTGGTCTTCTCGCACTCACGAGCCGCCTTCACCTCTTGTACATCTAGCCACTTTTGCAGGAGGGCTAGTATCTGAAGAAGTTGCCCTTCAGCGGGCAGCCGAGACTCATGCACGTTGGCTGCCCCACCGGTGTGGTAGCTAAGGATGAGTGCTCTTCCCCAACTTATTTAAGAACGACGTTGGGGTTTGGGGGATGGAGATCGGCAGAATTCATGTCCCACAGTGGTTATCTTCTTGCCTTTGGAGATGACAGTTGAAGCAGCGGTCTGCGAGGAGGCCTTCTTTGGAGGCCCCATCGCTGTTGGTGAGGTTAATTGAGGGTTTTTTTTCCTTTCTCTTTTTAGGGAGTGTTTGGCATGGGGAGACCTTTGAGGATTTACTTAAAGAGTCCTCAATGAAAGCACCAATATGGTGGGAATTATCCACCACGGACAATTGGACGCTCCCGACCATATCTGTCAAAAAAACATGAAAGAAAAAGCGCCTTTCAGGTCAGAAGCAATGGTGTGGTGCCGACCAAAAAAACCTCGAGCATGAGAATAAGTATTCTCATTTAGAAAGAAAGAAAGCAAAAGGAATACTTGTGTGTGATATTTTTGGTGATCATCAGAAGTGATCCCCTCTCTCGATAGAGAAGGAAGTGTATATATACCTACCTGGGTTGTTGTTGAGGATGAAGATAACAAAGATTCTCATAACTGCACAACCTCTGAATCATAACCGTGTTGGTTGATTTAGATAGACATGAAAGAAAATTATTGTTATCTATAACTGCTTCACCTAGGTTGTTGAGATCGACGTGCATAGGGATCCATCGCTACCCGCAACCACTTGAACTGCGTATCCGCAGATCTTTGTAACTGTTTTGATCGCGCAGAAGTTGTTTGGATTGACATGTAGAATAGTCCATCCTTATCCGTAACTGCCTGCTTCGTCATAGGGTTGTCACAACTGTCTGAGCCGTGCAACACCTATAGCATGGGGAAGATTAGGGTGAGCAACCAATTCCACGATTTGTAGAGACCACCTTTCTCATCCATGTTGGAGGAGAGAGTATAGTAGAGGAGTTGATGTCATGCCAGGTGCTGTCGAAGATTGCCAAGGAGTCTACGACGAAAGGCAAACAAGGAGTCTACGACGAAAGGCAAAGGGACAGCAGGCAGGAAATTAGCAGCAGCAGCAGAAGACAGGCGAGTCGGTCGACCGGGTCCGGTCGACCGACGTGCACAGCATGCACAGGGATTTGAGCGGTCGACCGGCCCGGTCGACCGAAGTGCTCTGACTGCAGGAACCCAAATCTGGGTCGACCGCCGGCCGACCGGAATACAGGGACTGTTCTCTCGGGTTTCTTCGGTCAACCGTCCGGTCGACCGATAGTCGGGTCTGGGCGGAAAACTGCTGTTTCGGGAAACTGAGTATTTAAGCCCTAAGTGTAATTTCTAGGGTCGAGAGCCTTGAGTGAGAAAAGCTGCGGATACTCTTGCATTCAAAGAGATCTACAGCGATTGTAATCATCTTCCTAAATTGAAAACTCTCTCCATTGATTGCCCCGAGGACGTAGGCATTGAGGCCGAACCTCGTTAGATCTGTTGTTTGCGATTGGGTGATTTTCTTCTTGGTTGTGATTGAGTTCGTTGTGCTAGGAGATCTGAGGATTCTCTGTTGGTTCGTTGTTATGATTTGTTTGCGCGCACAACAAGTGGTATCAGAGCATCCAGGCTACGCTTGGGATTCTGAGGATTCGAAGGGCTCCAGATCTGATCAGGTGGAGATCGTGTGTCGATCTCAGGTCAGAGGTATTGGTGTTCGAGGAGATCGTGTGTCGATCTCAGGAGGACGCAAGGAGGGATCGTTGAATCTGTGTTTGGAGTAGATCCGGTGAGAAACTCGATCTAGGGTTTCAAGGGCAGGTAAAAATTCCATTTTAATCTGAGTAGAGATTTATTCCAATTTGGTTATTCTTCCGCATAAATAGAGAATCAAAGAAGATCTCAATGGCAGAAGAAACTGCATCTGTTAAGATAATGAACAATCAACCAAGGATTGAAGTTGTTAAGTTTAATGGGACTAACAATTTCGGCATGTGGAGATGTGAGGTTATGGATGCGCTGAATGCATCAAACCTCGAAGACACTCTCCTATTGGAGAGGAAGAAGAACACTACCCACTGATGAAGAGTGGGCGAAGATGAACAGACCGGCATGTGGCTTGATACGTTCATGCTTGTCACAAGACATAAAATACCTTGTGCAACATGAGACGTCAGCGAAGAAACTGTGGGAACTCTTGAAAAGAAGTACCTGAAGAAGAGTGTAGAGTCCAGGTTGCAGCTTAAGAGTAAGCTGTATCAGTTCAGGATGAAGAAGGGGAGCACAGTCAATGAGCACATCAACCGATATACGAAGCTTCTTACAGATCTGCTGAATTTGGATGTCAAGCTAGAAGAGGAAGATAAGGCAGTCATCTTTCTGAATTCACTTCCTGCAGAGGAGTACGAGACATTCACACTGACCTTCATTAATGGAAGGCAGAGCTTGGATTATGATGAGGTGTCATCTTCATTGATGAGTTATGAAACAAGGAAGAATGAAAGACATCCTTCTCAGACAAGTTCATCAGCAGAGGCATTGGAAGTAAGAGGTAGAGGTTCATCAAGGAAGGGAAAGGAGATTAGAGGAAGATCAAAGTCCAGGCCGGGCTTCAGGGATCTCAAGAGAAATCAGTGCGCATTCTGCAAAGAGATTGGGCACTGGAAAGTAGACTGTCCAAAGTTCAAGGGAAAGAAGAAAGAGTCAAAATCTGAAGCAAATCTCGCAAAAGTGATAAAAACTGCAAGCAGCAAAATCACAGGCAGATGGATTAGATTCGGATTCTTCAGTGTTCTCGTTTTCAGTTACCACTCCCGTCATAGGCTACTCGGGGGAGAACGAGTGGATTTTGGACACAGGTGCAACATATCATGTATGTCATCATCGAGACTGGTTTACCAGTTTCGAGAAGTTGGAAGGGTGTTCGGTCATCATGGGCGATGATCATCCATGCATCATGGAGGGTGTTGGCACTATTCCAATCAGGATGTTTGATGGGATGGTGAGGGAGCTGAAAGAGGTGAGATATGTACCTCAGCTGAAGAGGAACTTGATCTCTGTAGGAGCTTTGGAATCATTGGGTCTTGGAGTGTCTATTAAGGAGGGAGTTCTTAAAATGACAAAGGGCTCGATGGTGGTGTTGAAGGCCGATCACCGGAACAACTTGTATTACTTGAAGGGTAGAACAGTGACAGGGCAGGTGGCAGCTTCTACCAGTCAGAAGGAAGATTCAACCCGGCTGTGGCACATGAGGCTGGGACATGCAGGGAAGAAATCAATACAAACTCTTGTGAAGAAAGGGTTGCTGAAGGGTGCTGAGACTTGCAAGTTGGATCTATGTGAACATTGCATCATCGGCAAGAAGACCAAGGTGAAGTTTGGCACAGCTTCACACTGCACGGAGGGTATTCTTGACTATGTTCACACGGATGTATGGGGACCTACCAAGACTGCATCAATTGGAGGTAACCACTATTTTGTGTCGTTCATCGATGACTATTCTAGGCGCTGTTGGGTGTACACTATGCGACACAAAAATGAAGTCCTAGAGCTGTTTGTGAAGTGGAAGGCTAATCTGGAGAGAAGCACGGGAAGGAAGGTCAAGGTCCTCCGTTCTGACAATGGAGGAGAGTACAAATCGGATCCTTTTCTACAGGTATGCCTTGATGAGGGCATAGAGAGGCACTTCACAGTACGGGAGACTCCGCAACAAAAATGGGGTGGCTGAAAGGATGAAACGGACTTTGCTAGAGAAGGTTCGGTGTATGTTATCCAATGCAGGACTGCAAAGAAGTTTTGGGCTGAAGCTTTGGGGTATGCATGCCATCTTGTGAACAGGTTGCCGTCGTCTGTAATAGGGGGGAAGACTCCTCTTGAAGCTTGGTCAGGAAGAACTGCTGAGGACTATGATATGCTAAGGGTTTTCGGATGTCCAGCCTACTACCATGTCAAAGAAGACAAGTTGGACCCAAGAGCAAAGAAAGGGGTGTTCGTTGGCTTCAAGCGAGGAACTAAGGGGTTCAAGATTTGGGACCAAAAGGACAACAAGTTCATAATCAGCAGGGATGTCACATTCGATGAGGCTTCTTGATGAAGCCTACGGTCTCTAAGTAGGTGGAGACCAACAAGACCAAGGAGCTATTGCAGCAGGTGGAGAGTGATGCAGATCCACCATCTCTAGAGGATTCAGTATCAGTTCGGATCATTCCTGAGGTGACACAGGGTGGTGATCAAGTAGTTGAAGAAAATACTGAAAATGTTGAAGAGGATCAGGAGCAGGTCATGGGTACTGTTCCAGATTCTACTGCAGTTGGAAGACCACGAAGGAATACTAGGAGACCGGGTTGGCTCACCACTGATATGGTCGTCGCGTATGCACTTTCAGTTGTTGAAGAGGCTATTCCATCTACCTTCAGGGAAGCTGAGATCAGTTCAGAAGCAGAGATGTGGAAAGAAGCCATGAATGAAGAGATGCAATCTCTTTATAAGAACAACACATGGGAACTTACTAAGTTGCCCAAGGGGAAGAAGGTCATAGGGTGCAAGTGGGTATTTGCTAAGAAGCAAGGATCTCTTCAAGAAGATGCAGTGCGCTACAAGGCAAGACTGGTGGGTAAAGGCTACGCTCAGAGAGAAGGAATCGACTACAACGAGGTGTTCTCCCCGGTAGTTAAACACTCGTCTATTCGGATTCTATTGGCTTTGGTGGCGCAGAATGAGTTGGAACTTGACCAACTTGATGTGAAGACTGCCTTTCTCCACGGCGATCTTGAGGAGGAGATCTATATGACACAGCCCACAGGTTACAAAGCTGCAGGGAAGGAAGAGTTAGTATGCAAGCTACAGAAATCGCTGTACGGTTTGAAGCAGTCTCCTAGACAGTGGTACAAGCGATTTGATAGCTTCATCAGGAAGAAGAAGTACACACGGAGCCATTTCGACCCATGCGTTGTACTATAACAAGTTACCATCAGGTGAATATATCTATCTACTTCTTTATGTAGATGATATGTTGATTGCCTCTAGGTCAAGATCTGCTATTGATTCTCTGAAGAAGATGTTGTCGTCAGAGTTTGAGATGAAGGACCTGGGGGAAGCACGGAAAGTATTGGGCATGGAGATCACTGAGACAGGAAAGCTGGCAGGATAAGTTGACACAGAAGGGCTATTTGGAGAAGGTACTGCAGAAGTTTAATATCAGTAAGGATACCAAGTCTGTTAGTACACCTATGGCGCCGCATTTCAAATTGTCAGCGAAGATGTCTCCAAGGAGTGTTCAGGAGCGTGAGTATATGTCTCATGTTCCATATGCCAATGCCGTGGGTAGCTTGATGTATGCGATGGTGTGTACGCGGCCAGATATTTCATAGGCAGTCTCCATGGTGAGTCGATACATGCATGATCCTGGACATGGTCATTGGGAAGCTGTGAGATGGATTCTGAGGTACATCAAGGGAACAATTGATGTAGGCCTAGTATTCGAGAAGGACCACACCGGAAAGCAGGAGTGCATAGGGTATGTGGACTCAGACTATGCAGGTGATCTTGACAAGCGCCGGTCGACGACGGGATATGTCTTCACATTCTCACAGGCACCGGTGAGTTGGCGCTCCACACTTCAGTCTACCGTCGTGTTGTCGACCACAGAGGCTGAATATATGGCTATGACAGAAGCCATGAAGGAGGCAATCTGGCTTCAGGGGTTGCTTGATGATCTGGGCGTGGAACAGGATATATTGAAGATAAACTGTGACAGCATGAGTGCCATCTACTTGGTAAGGAACCAGGCTATCATGCAAGGACGAAGCATATTGATGTCAGATATCACTTTGTACGGGAGATTCTAGAGGAAGGTGACATTGACTTGTTGAAGATTCACACTTCGGAGAATCCGGCCGATATGCTAACAAAGGTGGTGTCGGGGGTGAAGTTTGCACACTGCAAAGACTTGCTCCATGTCCTTCAGGTGAAATGAGCTTGCTGAAGCTCATTTGGATGAATACGAACGGCTTGATCCCTTGGGCAGGGGTACGTAGGCAACCAAGTTGGTGCAGCCGCTATCGAGTCGTAATTCGGCTCAGATTTGAAAATCTTCACCGAGGTGGAGAATTGTTGGAGGAGAGATGATATTAAAGGAGATTCCATGCCAAGCAGCTGTAGAAGAGTGCCAAGTGCCGTCGAAGTTCGCCAAGGAAGTCGACGATGAGAGGCAAAGGGACAGCGGCAGGAAATAGCAGCAGCAGCAGAAGACAGGATGAGCGGTCGACCTGCCCGGTCGACCGACGTGCACAACATGCACAGAGGTTGGAGCGGTCGACCGGCCCGGTCGACCGAAGTGCCCTGACTGCAGGACCAAACTCTCGGGCTTTCTGGGTCGACCGGCCGGTCGACCGGAACAAACTGACTGTAATCAACAAGACTCTCGGGTTTTCTGGGTCGACCGCCGGGTCGACCGGAAGAAGGGTCGGTCGACCGTCCCGGTCGACCGACAGTCGGGTTCTGGGTTAAATCTGCTGATCCGCTGATGTGGGGTATTTAAGCCTAAAGTGATTCTAGGGTTTTGTATCTCTGTGAAAAATATTAGCCCTAAGTTCTCTTGCATTCAAAGAGACTTAGAGCCATTGTAATCATCTTCCTAATAGAAATCTCTCCGTTGATTGCCGCGAGGACGTAGGCATTCAGGCCGAACCTCGTTAAATCTCGTCTTTGTGATTTGTGTGTTCTTCTGTGTGGTTTTTTGGGTTTGTTCTTGTGCTGGAGGTCTTGGGATTCTCTATTGTTTGGTTGTTGTGATTGGATTGCGCGCACAACAAAAAGATCAAGATATTGTGAATACCATGGGCCTTCAAGAAATGAGATGTGATGGATGAGAGTATTTCTTTACAAAAGTTTCTTCATTTTGCCTCCAACGTGATATCGAGATCCCTAACATTGATGATATAATTATAACTATTAGGAGATCATGCCATAATATTCCGAGCTTTCCCAACTTGCACATTATAGGTATGATTTGCTAAACAATCGCAGGCGAACACGCAGTTACTTCTTTGTGTTGTATGCTTAAATCTTAGAGAATTTTTTGTTGCATTTAATAAAGACAAGTTATTTTGTTTTGCTAATTTTTATCCTAATAATTTCTAATCTTGTGATTCTTGATAATCAATTGGAGACATTCATTTATGACGCGCGATTCAAAATGAGTTTCTACAATGAAAAGGGGTTGCAATTCTTGCAGAAAAGATGATAACGATGAAAAAATCGTAGTATGTGTTTTTATTTATGAGTTCTAAAAACTACATTGATTTTTTCTGTGGCAACTTTAAGTGTTGAGAGAGTATTTTCTATTAAAATATCGTGAAAAGTGCGCTGCGCAAAGCGCATGTGAAATCAATGGATGAATGATTGTTTTATAACAAATATCGAGTCTGACATATTTGATACTACTAGCAACGATGTATTTATAGAATCTTTCCAAAATAATAAATCGTCGAGATAGTTTGTAATTGTTATTAGTCTTGTTATCTTATTTGACATTCACTTTTCGTGACTGATTTTCTTTCTTTAATATGAAAAAAATTTATCTTGCAAGATATATTTTGAAGTTGAAAGCTATTATATATTTGTGCCTCCTGACCTTGCGACTCTCTGTGGAGCTCAATTTCACTTTCGCAACTAGCTGGAGGGAATCTAGCTATCCTTTCATTGTTTAGTTTTAAAAAGAAAAGTAAAAAAAAAAAATCTTTTTCACCAGTTTGCACTTTGTATTTCTGCACTTATTCAGTTCAAACTTTTGTCGTGTTTGAATTGAAATCGAATAATGCGTGCCGCTCATTTTCGCTTTAGAATCATAAAGGCTTGGTTCTTTGAACTATGCCTATAATATCTTTTTTAGTTACATTATATTTGTTTATTCATAGCTCGAATCCAATCAATTTATGACCACCAACATTTTTAATACTCTATCATTATTAAATATATTTATATAGAAGCCAGAGGCCCATAATTAAGGTTCTATGATTAAACTTCTATTAAGAATCCGCTCCACTCATATTTTATATATCATGTGTGTTTATAGATTGCACATTTGGTATCTGATCCCCCTACTATTTTTATTACATTCTGTTCACACTCATTATCAAATTAATTTTGTTTGCAATGTACAGAAATTTAAGATACTAATATGGGCAGTAATTAACTAAGATCTTTATCAATCTCTAACTCCGTGACTTATGATCATGTTAATCTCTGAATTCAAATACCACCTCATAAAAAAAAAAATTTATAGCAAAAGAAATTGAGAAGTTAATCTTACGTAAATTCAATAAAATTTTGTCTAATAAACATTTTTCAGCAGGAAAAAAAGCCCCAAAAAAAAATTCTATACCTAAATTTTGTACACCCCATAATTGGATTTTTCACTGTGTTAGTGGCTGTAGAGATCGGTTATCGGGTCGAAGCCGTCAGCTACTATAAACCCGAATTGCTCCAGTCACGTGCGTCAAGCCTCAAACCGACAAAAAATTGGCCACCCCCACCACCTCCCAAACCCTAGTCTGCCTCAGATCGCAACACGTGTAAGATATCAACGGTCCACATCAACCCACCCCTCTCCTAAACTGCTATAAATTCAACCCCACCTCAAATCCCTAAAACGCACCGAAAAAAGAGAGAAAGAAAAAGCCATTGAAACGTTCACCTTCGATCGATCCATCAGCAATGGCGCCTAACCCCAAGGTTTTCTTCGACATGACGATCGGCGGCGCTCCGGCCGGCCGCATCGTGATGGAGCTGTACGCCGACGTGGTGCCACGCACCGCCGAGAATTTCCGCGCGCTGTGCACGGGCGAGAAGGGCGCCGGCCGCAGCGGCAAGCCCCTTCACTACAAGGGATCCGCCTTCCACCGCGTGATCCCGGGCTTCATGTGCCAGGGCGGCGACTTCACCGCCGGAAACGGCACCGGCGGCGAATCCATCTACGGCAACAAGTTCAACGACGAGAATTTCTCGAAGAAGCACACCGGCCCTGGTGTGCTCTCCATGGCGAACGCGGGGCCCAACACCAACGGGTCCCAGTTCTTCATCTGCACCGAGAAGACGGCGTGGCTCGACGGCAAGCACGTGGTCTTCGGCCAGATCGTTGAGGGGATGGAGGTGTCAGGGCCATCGAGAAGGTGGGATCCCAGAGCGGCAGGACCTCGAAGCCCGTCGTCATCGCCGACTGCGGCCAGCTCTCTTAGATCTGTGGATGGATGCGCATGTTTGGGCGCTGGAAATAATGGTGTCTCTTTGTTTCGGAGTCGTGACTCGTGGTCGTTTAATTTAGGTCTTGTTTCGGTTGTGTCGGTTTCTATGTCGTTTTGATTTGAGTAGTAGTGGATCCTATGGAACTGAGTTTGGGGTTTGGCGTAGATAATCGGACGATAAATAAAAGTTAGGTTTTTTTTAATTTGTTTAAAGTTTATTTTCTTTTTGTATGAATATTTTGCTGGGGTACATAGATATTAATAGCGGTTATCAGTGACGAGGGAAAGCTTTGAATAGGTCGTCCTTGACAAAGAGATGAGGGAAAGCTTTGAATAGGTCGTCCTTGACAAAGAGATGAATGAAAAGGACAGGGAAAGTCCGTGGATCACGGACTCCGATTCAGATAGAACTCTGGACAGTTTTTACTACTTTGGCCCTTCTACAAAATGCCATGCCCTTTATTTTGTTTAAATTTGACTGTAATTTTCGATTTTTTTTAACTTTGAGCTCATCAGCACTGAGGAAAGAGAATGGGTCTTAACAAATAAAAATGAGCTATAATTTAAAGCGTTTTTAGGGAGTAGGTTCTGCAAATTTCTTATTTGAATATTAGTTTTATTAAATTGACTTTTTTCTCTCTCACGCGACTTACTAGATTTGAACAAAATAAGTGTGAACTTTATATTTTCAATCATGTCTTTTATCGTAGAAAAGATTGAAATATAAATTCTTTTCGGCTTGCACCATTTGTTTTAATGTTAAAAGTGCAAGTGGATTTGCATCCACAGTAGATTTGAATATTAAAAATATTAATATGTAATATTATGATTAATATTATTTAAAATTAATTTAATTTAAATATTTTTATAAATTACTTTAACATTTAATAGTTAATACTTTAATATTTATTTTTAAATAATATTATAATATTTAGTTTTTTAATATTTTTAAAGATTATAAATTAAAAAATATTGTTTTTTCAAAAAATAGTATTTAATATGTAATTATTTATTTAGTTTATTATTATTATTTTAGTAATATAATTTTTATTATTAGTTTAATATTTGGGGATTTTGTTTCAGTCCACTGAGTCAAAAGTGTAATTAAAAAGCATAATTTATTCGCTTCAGTCACCTCTTTTTTAAATTAAGAATTGTGCGCGCACGTGTCGAGCTTTGAAGTAAAAAATAAAAATGTCCCTAAGTAATTGCTTCAAAAAAAAAGCAGATCATTTCGAAAATGTTCTATTTTTGAGGATTGCGACTATGATGCGGTCCTCACAAAATGATCGCAGTATAAAGTACTGCAACTATGATCACAATTCTTACAAAAATGTATATCACAATTCTCACAAAAATGTCTTATTTCTGAGGATTGTGACTTTGATCACAATCCTCACAAAAATAATCGTGACCCTTTTCTAAGAGCTGTAATCATGATCGTAGTCCTCAAAAAATGCACTTGCGATCATAATCGCAGTCCACACAAAAATATCATGTTTCTGAGTCTTTATAGGATTGCGACCATAATCGTCTTCTTTATTGAGATTGCGACTATGATCACAATCTTTTTTATTGGAACTGTGGCCATGATCGCAGTATTCACAAAAATGTCCTATATTTGAGTCTTTATGAGGACTACAACTATGATCGCGGTCTTAAAAGAGGATTGTGATGTCGCGTCTTCACAAAATGCCCTTTAATTTTGTTATAGTCCTCACAAAATGTCATATTTTGAGTCAGTCCTCACAGAAGACTGTGATATCATGAGTCGCAATTCTCATATCAACATTGTCATCATCAGCAAACCCTCGTCTACTGACAAGAATGATCCCTAATGCTTTTTCATATCTAAACACAAACAAAACTCATCGCCAAAATCAAGTCAACCCGCAAATAACTCTGTGTCGGAGTCAGAGTTGATGGGAGAGCAATATCGGGGATGATGAGGAAGGGTAAAGAAGGAAATAAAGATATATAAAAAAGTCGTTGTTGGGAGGAATCATTTTATACTAACGTGGATGAGCCTGTAGCAAACATAATTATGAAGCTTAGTTTTTTAATCTAATTATGAAGTTGAGCAGGTGGCTGCAACTGAAATTTTTATAGTGTTTTAATATATATTATTTTTATTATTAGTTTAATACTTATTACTATATTTAATATTTAATTGACAAATTTATTACATATTTTTTAATACATATTTAATATAATAATATTCTTATTATTTAAATCACAAAAAAGTTAATTTTGCGGTCAACTTTTTCACTTACACTACATTACTAACCAAACACTGTTAAACACAATATAATTTTTCACTTACACTTTCACATTACAATCAAACACCATAAAATTTACTTGTACAAATCTCAATTTTCACTTACACTTTCACATTTTTCATGCCCATTTTCACTTACACTTTTTTCTCTCACTTGCAGCAAATTGAACATGCCCTAAATGAATCCCAAAAGCAACATAACAAGGATCAGAATGTGAACAGAAAGGGAATTTACAGTATGTTCTGTCATTAGGGGTGAGCCTAATTTGGTTTAAAACGGCCAAATCGGCCAAACCGAGTCTATCTGGTTTGGTTCACTGAACCGATGTTTAGAGAATGAAATTTTTTCCAACACAACCACTAGCGAATGAAGTGTTATATTAGTGGGTAGTTAAATTCCATAAATCCTACAGCTTTACATAATTGTGGAGGGAACCAGGTGAGGTGGTATCTTTGGATTTTTTTTAGAAAAAACTTTGGAGTTGTTATATTAGTGGATAGTTAAATTAGAGAAGATTATGCGGATTCTCAAACTCTTTTTTCTTTATTATATTAATTATTTTCTTCGAACTGAGCAAAAGGCGAAGTGGTGTTATCCATCTTGATAGGTATAGAGCTGTCAATGGCTCAGATTCAGGGTGGACCCTACAAAATCAAGCCGTGAATTTATTGCGAATGCTTCAGGTTGGTTTCTGGGAAAGAATCTCTTTTAAATTTGTAGGATCACTGAGACTAAATCTTGAAATTTCTATATCAGTTCAGTCCTTGCAACTACAAAAGGTAGCTCCTACTGATAGTCCAAACTCTAGTCTCTCTTTGCTTGGAGCAAAGAAAGAAATTTTTGATTAAAATTTTGAGCCTCCAAAACGGTTAACCGAACGAAATCGAACCAAATTTCGGCTCGGTTTGCTTTGATTTGTCTTTTAATCGGTTTGATTTTGGTGCGGTTCAATCTTAAATGGTTCGCTTTGGTTTGAATTTTTTTTTAAAACCGAACCAAACCAAACCAAAGCATGCTCCAGCCTCTCTCATTTTGAACGGGAAGTATAACATTTTGAATAGTTATGCATAATATTAGAACTGTATTTTAAGGAAGTTGTACCACCTAAATTGTGTATCATAAGAAACTACTGTAACTTTGCAGTATACTGAAACAGTGTGAGGTCATATTTAATCATAAGAAAAGCAATACTTCACTTGATAAGCTACATGAAGACTTCAACTCTCTTGAAACAAAGATATTGTATTTCAGTTGCTGCCAAATATAGCAAAGAGAAATTTACTTTGCAGTACTTGGTAAAATGGCACTCGCTGCAATCTAATGGTAACAGCGAGTGTATCTTAAAAGAGAGTATACTTGGTACAATAACTAGAATTTGACAAACAAGGGACTAAAGTTTGAATACTAAAGGCTTCAACTTCTCCTCAAATAAATTATACGTGAATATATATATATATATATATATAGAGAGAGAGAGAGAGAGAGAGAGAGAGAGAGAGAGAGAGAGAGAGAGAATGTAAATCAGCTGACACAGGAGGCAACTCCCTCCTATGTCGCACTCAAAAATCATATTTTCCGAGTGAATTTTCAAGATCCGACCGCACATTATCATATTCATATTCTAAAATATACACATATAAAAAATCAAGTGATTTGAAATTCGTTTACTCATTGATCTAATCGTTCCATTTTGTTCTATTGTTAAAAACCGTTAATGTTTGAACCCAAAGAAAATGGAGTAAACAAACTTCAAATCAATTGATTTTTATATGTATATATCTAAAATATGAAGATGATAATGTGCGGTAGGATCTTGAAAATTCACTCAAAAAATGATTTTTGAGTGCGACATAGGAGAGAGTTGCCTCCTGTGTCAGCTTATTTACATTTCTCTCATATGAGAGAAATGTAAATCAGCTGACACAGGAGGCAACTCCCTCCTATGTCGCACTCAAAAATCATATTTCCGAGTGAATTTTCAAGATCCGACCGCACATTATCATATTCATATTCTAAAATATACACATATAAAAAATCAAGTGATTTGAAATTCGTTTACTCATTGATCTATAAAAAATTCGTTTTCTCATATATATATATATATATATATATATATATATATATATATATATATATATATATATATATATATGAGAAAATGTATATCAGCCTGCGGCTGAGAGAACTCTCTCAGCCTGCGGTGACGTGGCTCAATTTTGTCACCCCACTAACTTGCGGCCCGCTTATAGGAAGAAGTTAAATTACTAAATACCCTTATGAAAAGCTACTCTTTCGGTAACTTTCGTTATTGTTTATTATTATTTGCCCACAAGGCAATTTTTAGACCGCTCGTTATCAGATTTAGGTTATTATTTATTATTATTTTTCCCCTTTTTTGTCGCTCTTTATAGGATTTAGGTTATTATTTATAAATTATTTACAGTGCAAATGTAAACAATGAACGACATTGCGAACCAAGGTCGCATAAGTCTACAGTGCAAACATAGACATCTGCGACCATGGTCTACACTGCGACCAATGTCGCAATCATCTACAGTGCAAACATAAACAACTGCGACCAGGGTCAATAATGCGACCAAGGTCGCATAAGTATACAGTACAAATATAAACAACTGCGACCAAGGTCGACACTGCGACCATGGTCGCATAAGTATACAGTGCAAACATAAACAACTGCGACCCGGGTCGACATTGCGACTAAGGTCGCATAAGACTACAGTGCAAACATAATCAACTGCGACTCGGGAATTAAAAAATGACGTTAAATACACTGCGACCATGGTCGCAGGACACTACAACGCATATTGAGACAACTGCGACCCATGTCGCAGTATGTAATAAAAAAAGGACCTTTCATATACTGCGACCAACGTCGCATTCGTATAAAATAAAAGACCAAAAAAAAAAAATTAAAACTCTACGATCTAAGTCGAACAGATCTGCAACTATAATTTTAACTACTGCGAACGAGTTCGACAAATAGTGTATGAAAAAAAAATTGGCTTAAAAAAATATTAGCAAGGTCGCATACATATACATCGCTTTTTCAAAAAATACTGCGACCATGGTAAAAATAAAAGGAAATATTTTTACATTAGGTAAAAGTTGTGAGTGAGGGTATTTTCGGAAAATACAATGTTGAGGTGACTGACATTAAATTAGGCGGGATTGTTCAGGTTTTGTCCGCCAAAATTTATGACAGATTTGTGGATATTATGTTGCCACGTCCCGCCGGCTGAGAGAGTTCTCTCAGCCGCAGGCTGAGGTACAGTAACCCCTACACACACACACACAAATAGATACAGCGCCGATCCTATCCCACCACCAACTTTCGTCAATCATTTTTACAACTTGTGTATACCATTTCAGACTTTTTCTCAAGAAGAACCTATTGTCATCACTTTACGTAATCTGAACCAAGCAAGGGTACAAAATGACCATCCTCAACATCCTTTGCTGGGTTCATACTGCCTTTAGGGATGGCTAATGGGGCGGGTTGATCCGCTTCGACCCGCCCCGCCCCGCCCTGTGCGACCCGTTTGAGTCGCACATGGCGGGTTGCGGGTCAACCCGGACCCGCCCCGTTTAGGGGCGGGTCAACCCGAATTGACCCGTCCCGTTTAAACGGGACGGGTCAGATTCGTCCCGTGACGAATCACGGGACGAATTGGGTCGGGGAAAAATTTCCCGACCCATCCTCTTTATTTTTTTTTTTTAAAGTCCTATATTATTATATTGTGAGACGAAAAAATTAATTTTAGACCCTTATTTTAAATTTTTTTTTAGCCCTCAATAGCTCAAAAATTCCCTACTGTAGTAAATTGAAAATTTTAAAACTAAAATAATAATAAAATCCGAGAGGGGTCCAACCCTGTTGTATATCCTGCTTAACAAGAATCAATCTGACAACTAATCAAGATCACTGAGATATCAACAATCTAATTGGCCAGGTCGGCAAATATCAGGTGGGAGGTTTTCCGTTCAATAGAACGTTCCTTAATTTAAGAACCACCTTTCAATTTCTTCCTTGGTTTAAGCACCAATTAGACTGAATCCAAGTCAGTCTCGATATACTGTAAAGTATATCCCCTGTATAAAGGACTTAATCCACTTATACAGTATTTGAAGTGAGGTACGCTTAGAGCGAATCTCCTTAAGACAATTACGTCCCCCGCACCGGTGCTAACGGGATAATGGACGCTGGTCTCCCAAGATACAACACTTCTTCACGGTACTTGGATAGCACTACCAAATCACCGTACGGTCGAACCGTAGTCAACCAGTACCTACACAGGATTAGCAAAACAGCGGTATAACGACAAATTTCAAATGAATATTTGTCTTACTCTTTTGGAGGAACACCCATTGTTGAGGACGTAGGAAGGTTGAAAAATTTTGGCAGAATCTCCTTTAGGAAGTCGCTTCGGATTCCCACTTCACTTGGAAGTCGCGGATTCCCACTTCGTTGGAAGTCGCTCTAGAAGTCGTGGATTCCCACTTCGCTGGAGCCCAGTTCAGAACCGAAGTCAGAACTTTGGAGAGAGAGAGAGATCTCAGATTTGGTGTGTCTGAGAATGAACCCCTGGAGCGCTATTTATAGCGCTCCGGAGGGGTATTCTCGTCCGCCAAATTCCAGCAGTTGCGACGGTTCGGACAGAACCGTCGCAACCGATCAACCGCCCAACCGCACTGTCGGTTTTCCGACAGCGGTTGGTGAACGGTCGGATCTGTTCGCGCGGACACCCGTTGGCGGGTGATTCGAATCTTTCCGCGGGCGGGTTGGAGCGGTTCGGCCCATACCTACGGACCCTGATTCAAAAAGAACCAGGCCAGGTAGGGAACCCGAACCCGAACCCGAGCCCGGCCCGGCCCCGGCCGGCCGGCCGCCGCCGCCGCCGCCAGCGGCGGCGCGCACGTACGTGCATAGTTCCCTCCTTTCGCGCGCGAAAACTCCAAGTACCCAAAGGGCACACCCTTTGTTCTCATTTTCCTCTATTTATACCCCATGAGCTTCCATCACATGGCCAATGTGGGACTAAATGCATGTAGCTAACTTTAGTCCTTTTGGCTTTGAATTAGGCAATCTTTGGACTTGAATATCTCATTCATTCAAAGTCGGAATTGAACATGTGAATATACCACGTTCATCACAAATGGAAGGAGAACACACTCCAACCATCATCCGGTTGATTCGATCAACGGATCTCGCCATAATTCAACTCGAAGATTCACCTTTATATTCTTCAATTCCAACAATCCCCCACAATGAATGGAGATTCAAGGAAATGACACACAAAGAGACTGACTCTATTGTGTAAGGTACTTTAGAAAAGATACTGCATAAGGATAGGTGAACTAGGTCTTGAACCTTCCATAGTGAAAGCTTTATCGGACTTACTGGCTAATCAGTGAACTAGGTCTTGAACTGTTAGCCGTTAGTGTAAGCCAAGTCAACAAGCTTCACACAGTGACTTTCCAAATCAACTTTGGTTCTCTATTGTGTCCGTTTTGGCCCTGGACATTCTTGTTTCAGAGAGTATCTTTAGGGAATAACAGCCTTCATAGAGATTCCCAAAGAGCCGATCCAACTCTATACTCACATAGGTGATGGACCTATTAAGAGTAGTCTACTCTACTCCACTTGTATAGTAACAAGATATAGGCATCATTAAAAGCGTTAAGCTTATCCTTAATCCACTTGTAGAAAAGCACTTATGTGCACCTTAGGAATGGATTGGAGTCAAGCTCTCAAGTGCTTACTTGCTGAGTCAATCATAATTAGTTTTTCATCTTGAACTTAGTCCGTGGGATCTCCAGTCGCTAAGTGAGGTTTCCATTAAGCTGACTCGGTAAGGTTAGGCTTTTAGACCCATTCCCCTCGATGCGCAGTTTATACGCTCTCCACTTAAACCTTTAGTAAGCGGATCCGCTAAATTATCCTTTGACGATACAAAGTCAATAGAGATAATTCCATTTGAGAGCAACTGCTTCACGGTATTATGTCTACGACGAATATGTCTAGACTTACCGTTGTATATCACATTTTGTGCCCTAGATATAGCTGCTTGATTGTCGCAGTGTATACATATAGCGGGCACTGGCTTTTGCCATAACGGTATATCTTCTAAGAATTATTGAAGCCATTCTGCTTCTTCTCCAGCCTTATCTAAGGCTATGAATTCCGATTCCATAGTGGAACGGGCAATACATGTTTGCTTAGAAGATTTCCAAGATACCGCTGCTCCTGCTAGAGTAAATACGTATCCGCTAGTTGATTTTGATTTCTCAGAATCTGCAATCCAATTAGCATCACTGTATCCTTCCAGTACAGGAGGATACTTTCCATATCTCAAGGCATATTCCTTGGTATGTGATACGTAACCCAATACTCGTAGTAGAGAGGTCCAATGTAGATCACTAGGATTACTAGTGTATCTACTTAACTTGCTTACAGCGTAAGCAATATCGGGTCTAGTGCAATTCATTAAATACATTAGACTTCCGATAATCTGAGAATACTCTAACTGGCGTATTCCAGTTCCTATATTCTTATGAAGGTGGATGTGTGAGAGAAAAGGATTTGTATTCTCTTTTATCCCATGATCATTGAATCTTTCTATCATCTTATCCACGTAGTGAGATTGAGATAGACTGATTCCATCTGGTGTTCTAGTAATTTTAATTCCTAAAATTACATCAGCAACCCCCAGATCCTTCATATCAAAACTGTTGGATAACATTCTTTTAGTGGACTTAATAATCTCAATATTAGTCCCAAGTATCAACATGTCGTCTACATAAAGACAGACAATGATACATGCATCTCCAACTGTTTTCGTGTAAACACACTTATCGCATTCATTGATAGTGAATCCATCTTTGATCATGACACTATCAAATTTCTCATGCCATTGTTTAGGAGCCTGCTTTAAACCATATAAGGATTTTACCAATTTACACACCTTGTGTTCTTGGCCCTTGACTTTAAATCCTTCAGGTTGCTCCATATATATCTCTTCACTTAATTCACCATTTAAGAATGCAGTCTTGACATCCATTTGATGGATATCTAAGTTGTGCAATACTGCAATCGCAATCAACATCCGTATGGACGTTATTCTTGTTACTGGTGAATAAGTATTGAAGTAGTCAAGTCCTTCTTTTTGTCGATAACCCTTGGCTACTAATCTAGCCTTGTACTTATCGATAGATCCATCGGGTTTTAATTTTCGTTTGAAAATCCACTTACACCCAATTGGTTTACTGCCAGGAGGCAAGTTTACCAATTCCCAAGTATGATTACTTAGTATGGATTCTATTTCGCTATTTATAGCTTCTTTCCACATTTGTGCTTCTGGGTTTGACATAGCCTCTTTAAATGTTTGAGGCTCGCTCTCAATAGCGTATGCTATGAAATCTGGACAAAAGATTTTGAGATTCTAGATCTCTGACTTCTTCTTGGTTCAATTTCCGCATTTACAATTGGTTCCTCGGGGCTTTCGTCCCTGAACGCCATCTCGTGTGTTCTTTTCTCAGAAGTCTTATCTGCTTCCCGTTTGTACGGAAAGATATCTTCAAAGAACACAGCATCTCGAGATTCGATAATCATGTTTACATGAATATCAGGTATTTCTGATTTATGAACCAGAAATCTGTAGGCACTGCTATTCAAGGCATAGCCTATGAATATGCAGTCCATAGTTTTTGCTCCCAACTTAGTCTTTTGGGTAATGGTGCCAGCACCTTTGCAAGGCACCCCCACATTTTGAGGTAATGGTAGGAAGGTGTCCTTCCATGCCATAACTCGAATGGTATTAGACCAAGTTTCTTGTGGGGTACTCTATTTAGAATATGATTTGCAGTTAATAGAGCTTCCCCCACAAGTTCTGCGGAGCTCCAGAACTTACGAGCATGGAATTAACCATCTCCTTCAAAGTTCTGTTCTTCCGTTCAGCAATTCCATTTTGCTGAGGAGTGTATGGTGCTGTAGTTTGATGTATTATACCGAAACTAGCACATAACTCACTAAAATCATTTGATTCATATTCTCCGCCTCTATCGGATTTTAGAATCTTGATTTTCTTGTTGAGTTGATTCTCAACTTAGGCTTTATATGTTGTAAACATATTTATTGCCTCATCCTTACTGTTCAAAAGATACACATACCAGTATCTTGTACAGTCATCGATAAAAGTAATGAAATACTTTTTATCGCCTCTAGTTGGCATAAACTTCAAGTCACATAGATCGCTATGAATTAACCCTAAAGGTTCTGTATTTCGATCTATTGAGTGAAATGAATTTTTAGCCAACTTGGCCTCAACACAAACCTCACACTTGCGAATTTCTTCCAAGTTGAGTTTAGGAATATATCCCAGATTAGACAAGTTTTTCAAAGACTTGTAATTTACATGCCCTAATCTAGCATGCCACAAAATAGGAGACTCAAGCAAATAAACAGAAGATTTTCCTTTTATTAGCTTTGGGTACAAATACACGGACTTTTATCAACCACTACAACATTGGCTTTAAAAAGTCCATCAACAAGATAACCCTTTCCCACATACATCCCTCCCTTAGTAAGTACAAATTGTCGGATTCAAAGACTATTCTAAATCCTTTCTTACTAAGTATAGATCCAGAGATTAGATTCTTGCGGATGTCTGGAACATGAAGGACATCGTTAAGAGTAAGCTCTTTGCCCGATGTCCACTTCAGGATGACTTGCCCTTTCCTTCAACCTTTGAGGAAGCTGAATTACCCATGAATAATTGCTCATCTTGCTCTAGCCTTTGATATTCTGAGAATAACAATTTCTTCGAGCAGATGTGCCTAGTAGCTCCCGTGTCTACCCACCAATCTTTGTTATTGGTTGTCAGATTTACTTCTGACACCACAGCTGAAAGACTTGGTGATTCATGGTTGGTCATGTTGGCCTGTGGGTGGCTTTTCTTGTTCTTCTTTAGACGGCTGCGGCATTCATTGCTTTGTGACCTCTTTGTTGCAGATGTAACAGGTCCCTTTGAAGCGCATGGTTCTGCCGTCTTGAGCCTTGCCTTTATACCTCTGGGAAGGCTTCTTCCTCTTCAAGCTTTTGGAAGTAGACGCTTCCCCTTTGAGTCCTCGATCACATTTGCTTTTGCTTCGTAGGAGTTCTTGCTGCTCCTTTTCTCGGACTTGCGGTTGTCCTCCTCTATACGAAGCCTCACAATGAGATCCTCCAACTTTAACTCCTTTCGCTTATGCTTCAGGTAGTTCTTGAAGTCTCTCCACGCAGGGGGGAGCTTCTCCACGATGGTTGCAACCTGAAAAGTTTCAGGAAGAATCATACCTTCGGCCTCTATCTCGTGCAAGATAAGTTGGAACTCTTGCACCTGACTGATGACAGTCTTGCTATCCACCATTTTGTACTCCAGAAATCGTCCAACGACGAACTTCTGGTACCAGCATCTTCAGTCTTGTATTTCTTATCAAGACGGCCCATAATTTCTTTGCCGTAGTGATTGGACTGTAGACGTTATAAAGAGAGTCATCCAGTCCATTAAGAACATAATTTCGGCAAAGGAAATCACCTTGTGTCCAAGCATCGACTGCAAGGACTGAGTCCCGATCAGTTCCGGGTTCTGGTGGATCCTCCTGCAGGAATTTGGCCAGATGTAGAGTGGTCAAGTAGAAGAGCATCTTCTGTTGCCACCTCTTGAACTCTGTGCCATCAAACTTCCTGCCTTCTCCGGCTTCGGGTTAGGAAGTGGAGTAGGCATCAAACCTTGGAGCGGTATGTTTGTTGCCTTTCTGGAGGTATCTTGATTTGTCTCAGACATTTTTTCTGCAAGTTCAAGCAGAACAGAAGTGAGAAACAGTAATTGTCTTAAGATTGTTGTATATCCTGCTTAACAAGAATCAATCTGACAACTAATCAAGATCACTGAGATATCAACAATCTAATTGGCCAGGTCGGCAAATATCAGGTGGGAGGTTTTCCGTTCAATAGAACGTTCCTTAATTAAGAACCACCTTTCAATTTCCTTCCTTGGTTTAAGCACCAATTAGACTGAATCTAAGTCAGTCTCGATATACTGTAAAGTATATCCCCTGTATAAAGGACTTAATCCACTTATACAGTATTTGAAGTGAGGTACGCTTAGAGCGAATCTCCTTAAGACAATTACGTCCCCCGCACCGGTGCTAACGGGATAATGGACGCTGGTCTCTCAAGATACAACACTTCTTCACGGTATTTGGATAGCACTACCAAATCACCGTACGGTCGAACCGTAGTCAACCAGTACCTACATAGGATTAGCAAAACAGCGGTATAACGACAAATTTCAAATGAATATTTGTCTTACTCTTTTGGAGGAACCACCCACTGTTGAGGACGTAGGAAGGTTGAAAAATTTTGGCAGAATCTCCTTTAGGAAGTCGCTTCGGATTCCCACTTCACTTGGAAGTCGCGGATTCCCACTTCGTTGGAAGTCGCTCTGGAAGTCGTGGATTCCCACTTCGCTGGAGCCCAGTTCAGAACCGAAGTCAGAACTTTAGAGAGAGAGAGATCTCAGATTTGGTGTGTCTGAGAATGAACCCTGGAGCGCTATTTATAACGCTCCGGAGGGGTATTCTCGTCCGCCAAATTCCAGCAGTTGCGACGGTTCGGACAGAACCGTCGCAACCGATCAACCGCCCAACCGCACTGTCGGTTTTCCGACAGCGGTTGGTGAACGGTCGGATCTGTTCGCGCGGACACCCGTTGGCGGGTGATTCGAATCTTTCCGCGGGGGGTTGGAGCGGTTCGGCCCATACCTACGGACCCTGATTCAAAAAGAACCAGGCCAGGTAGGGAACCCGAGCCCAGCCCGGCCCGGCCCCGGCCGGCTGGCCGCCGCCGCCGCCGCCAGCGGCGGCGCGCACGTACGTGCATAGTTCCCTCCTTTTCGTGCGCGAAACTCCAAGTACCCAAAGGGCACACCCTTTGTTCTCATTTTCCTCTATTTATACCCCATGAGCTTCCATTACATGGCCAATGTGGGACTAAATGCATGTAGCTAACTTTAGTCCCTTTTGGCTTTGAATTAGGCAATCTTTGGACTTGAATATCTCATTCATTCGAAGTCGGAATTGAACATGTGAATATACCACGTTCATCACAAATGGAAGGAGAACACACTCCAACCATCATCCGGTTGATTCGATCAACGGATCTCGCCATAATTCAACTCGAAGATTCACCTTTATATTCTTCAATTCCAACAAACCCGTCTCGGCGAATATGGGTAACGAATCGAGTGAGACCCGATTCGTTACCCCGATTACTTGATTCGTCTCGTTGAATTCGTTACGAGACGGGTTCAACCCGTTTCGTAACGAATTCGTTAGCTAACGGGACGAATCAACCCGATTCGTCCCGTTAGCCATCCCTAACTGCCTTCACAAAACATACCATGTATCGAAGCTGCATCGAGTAGATAAGCACGCGAGAAAACATATCTGCATTTGCAAAATTCTTGGAACAAATTTACATGGTAATCCGTTGTGAGACACAAGAACTTTGTGTTAGATAGGGCTCAGTGGTAAAAGAGTCGGCGTTGGAAAATGAGAGGTTCCGGGTTCAAGATCGGAATATGACCTTTGTTAAAAAAAAGATAATAATAAGAACTACTTTTCTGTTAAACAATCCCCATAGTGTGACTGAAAATTAATTTCTAAGGCGTTAGTTGAGTCGTAACACAATGTTAAAGAAAATGGTGTTTTGGAGAGAAAGGGTTTCATATCCACAACCACAAGACAATGTAGGTAACAAAAGGTCGGTTATAAGAGAATTCTGCTCAAATCATGGAAAAGTAAAGCTCAATAAATTCACAAGTTCAAGGAGGCCTCAAATGAGGTGATCAGTAACCTTTAACATGATTCCAACAGAGAACTCAATTGAACCGTTTATGTTTAGAACTAAATCGTCCACATATTGTGGACGTATAGTTATCAGCAAGCAAAGGTAATTCCTGTTTGAGCATAAATTCTAAGATCCAATTTCTAACCAGTTAAATAACTAGTTGAGAATCTACTGATTTCTCCTTTTCTCCCCTCTCAACCTTTGAGGTTGAAAAGAAAGAAATTTTTAACTTGAGAATTCTCAGCTCAATGTCTCAGAAAAAAGCCTCTCCCTCTAGATCTTGAGGCTATTTATTGGGTTCATAGGGGTATAATTGTCCCCTAAAATCCCTCCATAATAGGGATTAACTCTCCCATTATGTGAGGAGATAATTGACCAATAATAGGGTCAGTTACAATAGAAACGCGGGTCTTGTGCTGGACGCGGACCTCGCGATGTTGTGCAGATGGGGCATTCACAGTCTTCTCATCGCGGCTAAAACGCGAAGCTCACAGGCATGCGTGAAACTGAGACGCGGAGTTGCTCAGTCCCGCGTTTGAAGAGAGACACGAAGTTGCTCAAACCCGCATTTCAAGTAAAACGCGGAGTTGCTCAGACCCGCGTTTGAAGAGAGATACGAAGTTGCTCAGACCCGCATTTGAAGTAAAAACGGAGTTGCTCATACCCGCATTTGAAGAGAGATACGGAGTTGCTCAGACCCACGTTTGCGTATGGACGTGAGATTCGCGTTTTAGTTAAAACGCGACCCTCACGTTGAGGTGAGGCCCGCGTCTGAGGACTTATCTATAATGATTTTTCGACAGCCTATAAAACCCCCCTCCAAAGTTTTCGAAACTTTGTGGTTGACTGAGACGAATTTCAGAATATTTTGGACTTCAGGTTGATTTCAGGCTCTCCATGATTAGACTGGCAATATTTTAAGATGCCATGAGCTTGATCCTGTCTAAATTCTAACCTTCATGAGTGTACTATTGAACTGCTTGCAGCCTCCAGGGAAGATCATCACGATTGTCTTAGAAACTTAGTCTAACACTTGTATGAGCTCTACTTTGTTTGTCAGTGAACTATTAAATTGATAGAGTTGATGATTGCTTTTGCTAGTGTATTGTTGAACTGATTGCAGAAGTAGGGACATATCCTGGGTTGGAAAGAGAAGATGTGATTCTTGTTGATGAAGACGCGAGTATTGCTCTTTGTCTTCTTGAAAACGCGAGACTCATCTGTTGAAGACGCGACTCTTGCCTGGTTTTAAAACGCAGGGATTGCGTTGGGCGCTTCTGAACACGAGGCTCGCGTTGAGCTTGGTTGAAACGCGACTCTCGTGAAACGCAGTCGCCTTGAATGCTTTTGGATGCGAGCTTCGTTTGCTTGAAAACACGAAGGTCGTGTTGGATTATTTTGGACGCGGATGTCATCCAAAATGCGGGATCCTCAGTGCCGTACGTTAGCTCAACTTGAATTCAAGATTTGCGATGCGTATCTCGATCGTTTGGAGGTCTATAAAAGATCTAGATTTTCAACAGTCAATTCACTTGACTGTTCATCTCTTTCAATAAGACCCGCGTTTGAGGTTTTAAAGCTCAAAAGCTTTTTTCAGAACTCACAAAGCTTTGAGCTTTTTTTAAAATCTTCACAGACTTTCACCGTGCACATGGCTCCAAATTTGAAAATTGTTGCTTCCTCCTCCAGCACCGCCATGGCTGAGATCGAGGAGACACATCAAAGGGATATTCAGCGCCTAAAGTACCAAATATAATCTCTAGCTAAAGTGAGATTAACTTTTTGTTCTCTTCTCCTTTTGTAACACTGCATCTTATTGAATAAGGTGGTGTTTGTATCACTTTTACAATTTTGATATGAATAATAAAAGTGATAATTTTACTTTCATCTTGTCTTTATTTGTGTTTGAAAAATCAGACAAATGAAAGCGATTGAATTGATTTCTAGAGGCGACGATTAACATAGCAACTTAAAGTTTGGTAATTCCGTTAGGAAATTTGATAGGGTTACTGCCAGATGTATGATGTTAACTTGACAGGGGTTGAATTCGTGATTGGAATGAACTTTGTGGACTTGCTATTGAATTTTGTCTAGCTCCACTTGATTGTTCGCTTGTTAGTTCGCTGACCTTATGCATGTCTTACTTAGCCTCCAGTTTCTCTACTTTATTAATAGTTTAGTTACTATATGTTATGGTGTGTGTTTGGTACTAACACTTCTGCAGGTATCTGAAAATATACCTAAAGGGGGGGTGAATAGGTGTATGGCTAATCTAATGACAAATGATGCGAAAATAAAAACTAATTGCAACATACTTAGTGTAACCAAAGAGTGTAGTCAAATTCCCGATGAAGGACTCTGGAGTATCCCCTCTAAATTCTTCTAAATAAGAGTTGAGGTGCTATATGAAGATCTTTTAATTCAACACAAGTATGGGCACACACAAATCATACCAAGCATATATGTATGAATGAACAATATGAAATATGTAAGCTAAATAAGAGAGAGATAGTGGATCAATCGCAAATACAAAGATATCTTTCGAGATTCGAGCTACTGCTCTATGTCCCCGCCTTCATACAGAAGGATTTCCACTAATGCGTTGGACTTCCTACACAGGGAACTTCCACTGAGAATTTGGGTAATACAAATTTGGAGTACACAACTTCTCTCTCAAATAACAACAACCTCTACACAAGAGGTAAGGCACTAAGCCACACAAGATCAACCTCTCAATAGAGGGATAGGGCACTAAGTCAAACAACAATCACCTCTCACTAGAGGGATAAGCACAAAGCCAAAATAATCACCTCTCACTAGAGGGATATGCACAAAGCCAAAACTCCAATCTTAATCACCTCTACACTTAGAGGGATAACAACAAACTCAAACTCCTCACAATCACCTCTACACAAGAGGCATACTCAAAGCAAAGAAAGATTACTACTCTTGGTGATCACAAAAATCACAAACAACTCTAGGTGATTACTATAGACCACAAATCAATTTTCCCACAAAACAAGATCCTATAGATAGGATAGATATGATAGCTCAAGTGTGAGAAAAATAAAGAGTTTGGAAATTAAAGTCACAAAGAAAAACTCTTGGGAAAAACTCTAGACAGAAATATAAATGAAGATCAAAACCAATTCTCAAAGACTCACTTTTTCTTTGATTTTCTAACTCTTTAAAACAAATAAAGATAAATCTTTTAGCTCAAAAACTCTTTTAAAAACATATTGTTAACACTTATAAAGGTGGGGAAAATTGCTCTCTAAAATTTTATTAAAAACAGCTCAAGAGGGGGGCTATTTATAACCCCTCAAAATCTGCCCGTTAGCAGTCTGAAAAGGTCAGAAATGACTTTCCGGTCGACCGCCCGGTCGACCGACGCAACGGTCATATTTATGACCGTTGTGCCTCCGGTCGACCGCCGGTCGACCGGACACAGCCAACGGTCGACCGCCCAGTCAACCGGACACAACCGAGAGTGGGGTGCTTTCAGTCGGTCGACCGCGCGGTCGACCGACCAAGTTGGCTGGCCATGTACACGTCCTCGTGCACATCGGTCGACCGACCACTGGTCCGGTCGACCGCCAGTTGATCTGGCTAGGACTTTGGGGTATTAAAAACTTATTAAATCCCATAAAATCACATAAAATCCACAAAAATGAGTTCATTTAAGATATTTGAATATCAAACATGTGTGACCAAAAATCAACACATATTACAAACTATTTGAACTATTTTTGTGATTTGGAAATTAGGCTTAAACACAAAATCTGTATTTTTTAATATTTGAATTTTTGAAATGAAAAATCGTTTTCTCTAAAACTTGTACAAATACAAAAACATGATATTAAAACAACTTTAAAGCATATTGTATATGGATAGAATTCAATATACATATAAGATATATATATATATATCTATGTTTTTGATATGAAAACCAAAACCGTTTAAACCGAAACCAAAACCAATAAATTTTACACTTGTGTGTGTGTGTGTGTGAACTTGAGCATATCATTACTATCTAATCTTTACACATGATCAAATCACAAACCGAAGTCTTCTTGTAGAACTCATTCTCCAAGTCGACTTGATCCAAACACGATCCAACGAGCTTGACTCCAACCGAGTGTTAGATGCGATCTTGACGTGCAAGCTTTTAAATCTACATGTGAAAACTCCAAAACTCATTTGTTGAAGCTAAACACCTACTAATATCTTGGTCAACAACTGAAATTATTTAAACACGAGATTATTAGTAAACTATAACTACATGAGTTAATCATCATCAAACTAGAGTGAAGGGCCTCTGGGCCAATAATCTCCCCTTTTTGATGATGACAAAACTCATGAAATTATATATGTGTGGATTAAAATTAAGCTTCATAGAAGCTCCCCCTTAACTCATGCATAGCAATAAACATAAAGATATTCAATGAATTGTTTAAACCAAATATGCATAAATGAGGAAATAAACATAAATAAACTCTCCAAATACTTCTCCCTTTTGTATAAATAAAACATATATGCATAAACAAGTAAATAAACATGCATATATAAAACTCTAAAAATTCCTCTCCCCCTTTTTGTCAAATCATCAACAAAGGGGTAAAAACAAATCAAGCAATAAATATATATATATAGCGATATACATTCATGAAGAGGAGAGACGTAAAGTTAACTCCCCCTGCATACATGCATTACATGAAAAAGAGATGACTAAACCCTAATCACATAACGCATAAAATAATATATAAAAGGAGATGTGAAGCTCCTTCTACACACGTGTAAGACATTGAGAAGAGAGATCAAGCTCCTCAATATGAGATACACTTAACATGTATCTATATACAGAGAAGATGTTAAGCTTCCTTTGTATATAAGCAATACATATCAAAATATTATGATACCAATTGAATAATATACCAATTTATGATAAAGATTTATATCAAAACATTATGATACCAATTTATGATACCAATTGAAAATAAACAAAAATTTTAAGATACCAAAAGATACCAATTGAAAACATCTTGTAAATTTTTGATACCAATAGAAAATGAAACATTGTGTAACGGTCTCAGTTAAAAATTTTTCATTTAATCACAATCATCTCGTATAATCCAAACGTGGGGCCCATCAAGGTATAATACTTCCAATATAATCATCAGAACTCTTCACTATACATCAGAATTTCTACTAAGATAACATGGAGACTTATCATGTAAACACCATGGTTCAAATCTATAAGAAACACAGTCTATAATTATCATATCAGGATATATATACATACACAGTTAGAGTCCAACACCAGGTCCTTTATAAATTACAAGTCAAGGGTGATACCCAGCTAAAGTACGCATGTTTATACAAAATCATACACATAACAAAAGTAACTTCTAAAACAGTGGTTCCGGTGATAGTTGCCGCGCAATTGCCCTTAAGTGGGTCCCTTGCCCTTGTCTAAACCTGTAGGTGGAGTTAGAATAGAGTGAGCTTGATGGCTCAGTGAGTAAAACAATAGTTAAATATGCCTATCAAGTAGGTATACATGGCTAAATTATCCGGTTGACATGTGTGTCGCTATACTATTTTTATAAGACTTTATATTAGCCAAGATCCCAATTTAGAACACAGTAACAAGGCTTTCATAGTCGACTAGACCACCCTATAGTCGACTAAGACTATCTGTAAGTCGACTAATTCTAAAGCTATAGTCGACTAACTTTTCTCCACACGTACCTGCTTCTTTACTAACAGCCAGGGATTTATGTAGTCGACTACCCTTCCTGGTATAGTCGACTAACTCAAGTACTAGTCGACTTGAATTCCCCTATAGTCGACTAAAACTGTCAAAAGTTGTGTTACTCTCTGGATGTCACCTATAGTCGACTACCCTCCTGGTATAGTCGACTAATCCAATATATTAGTCGACTAGTAAGTTGACTATAGTCGACTAAAACTGTCAAAAGTTGTGTTACTCTCTGGATGTCACCTATAGTCGACTACCCTCCTGGTATAGTCGACTAATCCAATATATTAGTCGACTAGTAAGTTGACTATAGTCGACTAAAACTGTCAAAAGTTGTGTTACTCTCTGGATGTCACCTATAGTCGACTACCCTCCTGGTATAGTCGACTAATCCAATATATTAGTCGACTAGTAAGTTGACTATAGTCGACTAAAACTGTCAAAAACAGATTGTTAACTTTCTGTTTGCTCTCTGTATCTGGGATTAGTCGACTACAGTCTGTTTGTAGTCGACTAATCCTGCTATATCAGCAGTTATCTGCCTAAAGTATCACACCTATAGTCGACTAATTCCGGACTTAGTCGACTAACCTACCTAAAATTTGCCTGTTAAGAAGTCATTCCAGATTTGATGTTAAGGATTTAAGCATGATAATGTCATAGGATTTCTATCATAGCAATAACCATATACATACAATATAATCTCCCCTTCTACGCCTCCGGTTCAACCCGGTCCCTTCCTCCATTACATAAATATAAAATCTCCCCTTCTACGCCTCCGGTTCAACCCGGTCCCTTCCTCCATTACATAAATATAAAATCTCCCCTTCTACGCCTCCGGTTCAACCCGTCCCTTCCTCCAACGCATAATACCATCATACCATATCAATATGCAAGATATGTAGTAATATCATGAATTCGTAAATAAAAGTAGCAAGTATTTGCGGAATCGAAAACACATGTCTTTATGAGTTAGCTAGCATGTCTTGATATCACAAATATGCATGATCTCAAAGATGTACATAGTGTCAAGTACTTATGTATCTCTTACACTTTATTTCCTTTCCTACTTATTTCTACTCATCATGTTGTTAAGATAGTATGTTCTACTCACTCTTAAAGTGGTATACTCTGATTTATGCTGCTGCCCCTTGTTGTTGCTGCTGCTGCCCTTTGTTGTTGCTGCTGCTGCTGTTGCTTTGCTGTTGCTGCTGCTGTTGCTTGCTGCTGCAGCTGCTGCTGCTTTGCTGCTGCAGGGAAAGGAAAGAGAGGGAGAGTTTGGGAAGAGAGAGAGAGTTTAACCAAAGTGGTTTAATCCTCTACAACCCCCTCTATTTATAGCCTCTAACTCTCCATAGGATTGTGCCAAGTGTCTCCTAAACATCCCATCAAGTTTACTCTTCTCCATGCCTCTCCCCCCTCTCCATGAGGTACAAGCATGGGGGGCATGGTGGTAATAAGTCAAACACATGTGGGGTATTCTTATACCTATATACATGGATGTATAAATACTCATGTATACATACTTATTTATACATACACATATAATAATCATGACTTAGCTAAGGCATCTTGCATGCATACTAATCCCATTAACCCTTATGATTAATTAGGAAAAGAAATGCTTAAATTAGGGCAAGTGTTACATTCTACCCTCCTTATGGAAGTTTCGTCCTCGAAACTTAACGTACCTTGGAACAAATGTGGATAGGCTTTTCTTATCTCCTCTTCCAGCTCTCAAGTGGCTTCTTCTATTTTTTTGATTTCTTCATAAGACCTTGACCAAGTAAATATTTTTGTTTCTCAATTGCTTCTCCTTGCGATCAAGAATTTGTACTGGTTCTTCCGCGTAAGACATATCTTCTAGTATATGCAGGGGTTCATAGGAGATGACGTGATCAGGATCGGGCACATACTTCCTCAGCTGAGATACATGAAATACAATGTGCATCCGTTCTAAGGCAGGGGGTAGGGCCAAGCGGTAAGCAACCGGTCCAATTTTATCCAGTATCTCAAACGGACCCACATATCTGGGGGCTAATTTGTTCTTACTGCCGGTGCGTCTCACTCCCTTCATTGGAGATACCTTTAGAAAAACACTATCGCCTACTTCAAACTCCAGTGGTCTGCGACGATTGTCTGCATAAGTTTTCTGTTTGTTCTGGGCTGCTTTCATCCTTTCCTTGATTAGCTTGATCTTCTCCGTAGTCTCTTGAATTACATCGGGGCCGAACAGTCTTCTATCCCCAACTTCCTCCCAACAGATTGGTGATCTACACCTCCTGCCATACAATGCTTCAAATGGAGGCATACCAATAGTGGACTGATAACTATTATTATAAGCAAACTCCACTAAGGGTAATAGTTGTCCCAACTTCCCCTAAAATCTAGTACACAGGTTCTCAACATATCTTCCAATATTTGAATGGTCCTTTCTGACTGTCCATCTGTTTGGGGTGGGCTGCTATACTGAGTTGCAATTTAGTGCCCATAGCTTTGACAAACTCTTCCAAAATCTTGATTGAAATCTTGGGTCTCGATCTGATACAATGGATTCAGGTACTCCATGTAATCTAATTATTTCTCGGACATATACCTGAGCCAGTCTTTCCATTGAATAATTGATCCGGATAGGCAGAAAATGGGCAGATTTGGTGAGTCTGTCTACCACTACCCAGACTGTATCCAGTCCTTGGGACGTCCGAGGAAGTCCAGTGACAAAATCCATTGCGATTTGACTCCACTTCCATTCAAGAATAGATAAAGGCACTAACAACCTGGAGGCTTCTTATGTTCGGCTTCACTTGTTGACAGACTAAACATTTGTGGACAAAATTAGAAATGTCTACCTTCATTCCATCCCACCAGAAGTTATGACGCAGATCTTGATACATCTTTGTGCTTCCGGGATGAGCTGTATAAGGTGTACTATGAGCCTCCTTCATTATTTCTTCTTTGATCTCTGCTACATCTGGCACACATAATCTGCGTCCAAGCCGCAGTACATCACCTTCTATTTGAAACTCCTTGAGTTCTCCTTCTTGCACTTTCTTCATAATCTTCTTTATTTGAGTATCTCCTTGTTGTGCCTCTTTGATCTTGTCGTATAGATCAATTTGAATATTCACTTGATTAAGTTGATACTCAGAAATTGAAGAATCAATGACTCGCACTTCTATTTGCATTTCTTCTAGATCTCTTAATATTCTTGCTTGACGAGTCATCAAGGCGGCCAGGGTCCCTCCTGATTTCCGGCTCAAAGCATCAGCCACCACATTAGCCTTCCCAGGGTGGTATTGAATAGTGATATCATAATCCTTCATTAGTTCTAACCACCTCCTCTGCCTCATGTTCAGTTCCTTTTGTGTGAAGATGTATTTCAAGCTCTTATGATCAGTAAAAACTTCACAAGATACTCCATACAAATAATGTCGCCAGATCTTTAAAGCAAAAATCACAGCGGCTAATTCCAAGTCATGAGTGGGGTAATTTCTTTCATGGGTCTTCAATTGTCGGGATGCATAGGCAATGACTTTTCCATGTTGCATTAACACACATCCCAATCCCAGTTTTGATGCATCACTAAAGATGACAAATCCTTCAGTCCCCGAAGGTACAATTAAGACAGGAGCAGATGTCAGCCTAGCTTTAACCTCCAGGAAGCTCCTATCTTGATCTTCTCCCCATGCAAACTTCTTATTCTTTCTAGTTAATTGGGTCATTGGTGCCACAATCAGAGAAAATTCTTCTACAAATCTTCTGTAGTACCCAGCTAATCCCAAGAAACTTCGAACTTCAGTAACATTAGTGGGTCTAGGCCAGTTTCGGATTGCTTCGATTTTTGCCGGGTCTACTGATATTCCTTCTTTAGATATAATATGGCCAAGAAACCCTACTTGTTCTAGCCAAAATTCACATTTCTTCAACTTTGCATAGAGTTGCTTCTCTCTCAAGATTTGAAGGACAATATTAAGATGTTTCTCATGATCTTCCGTATTCTTTGAATAGACCAGAATATCATCAATGAATACCACTACAAACTGGTCTAGATATGGTTGAAACATCCGATTCATTAAGTCCATAAATGCTGCCGGGGCATTAGTGAGTCCAAAGTCATGACTAGAAATTCAAAGTGTCCATATCTCGTCCGGAAAGCTGATTTGGGCACATCTTCAGGTTTGACCTTCAGCTGATGATACCCCGATCTAAGGTCTATCTTAGAAAATACACAAGACCCTTGTAATTGATCAAATAAGTCATCAATTCGGGGAAGAGGGTACCTATTCTTGATAGTTGCCTTATTCAATTCCCGGTAGTCAACACATAGTCTCATACTCCCATCCTTCTTCTTTACAATAGTACAGGTGCTCCCCAGGGAGATACACTTGGCCGAATGAAACCTTTGTCTAATAAGTCCTGCAATTGAGTTTTAAGTTCTTTCATTTCTGCAGGGGCCATACGGTACAGTGCCTTAGAAATTGGGGCAGTACCGGTATTACATCTATTGTAAATTCTACTTTCCGATCTGGGGGCAGGCCTGGTAGGTCTTCCGGGAACACATCAGGGAACTCATTCACAATTGGAATAGTCTTAATATTTACATCAGTCCTGGTGGTATCCAACACCGAAGCCAGAAATCCTTGACACCCTTGCTTCAATAACTTGGTGGCTTTGATGGCTGATATGTGAGGTATATCACAACTCACTTTTTCTCCTTCAAAAACAAACTCTGGAGTCCCTTCCATTTTAAAGATAATCCTCTTCTTATTACAATCCACATGAGCACTACAAGCAGACAATCAGTCCATCCCTAGTATGGCATCGAACTCCATTTCACCTAGCTTAATCAGATCAATGGATGTTTTTATTTCTCCAATCATCACCTCACAATTCGCATATCTAGTGCTAGCTATCATATTTTCCCCTATAGGTGTGGACACAACCAATTGAAATCCTAGGAGTTTTGATACTTGATTTAGTTTATAAGCAAAAGCACTAGATACGAATGAATGAGTAGCTCCAGGGTCAAACAATGCATGGGCAATATGTCCTGATACGGAGATCATACCTTCCACCACTGCATTTGAGGCCATTGCTTCCCGGTGGGTCAATGCGAAGGTTCTGCCTTGCACCCGAGATTGCTGAACCGATGACTGGGTTGCAGCAGGACGTGGGGCATTACTGGCTTGTCCTCTGGGAAGATTCGTCCTCATGGTCGGCCTTCCACTTCCTCTACTCGGCCCTTGGCTTCCACGCATTGTCGGACAATTCTTCCTTAGATGTCCCACCTCTCCACAATTAAAACAAGACCTGTCTAGGAGGCAGTTTCCAAAATGGTTCACTCTGCACCTCTGACACCAGGGAGCCTCCGAGATTCTGGGATGTGATGCAGAGGTAGCTTGTGTCTTCAAGGGTGTGTCTCTATTTCTCAACCATGTTCTCCCGCCTCTGGCTCCTCCTCCTCTATAAAAAGTTGTGTTAAACCCAGACCCCTTGCCATTGGTGGATCCTGATGCCGTCACCATTGGAGGTCCTTGATAACGGGGGCGCTTAGAATTGGGAATTTCTTCCACCCGGTCTCCCTGACCTTCTTGTATGTCCATTTCTACCTCCAAAGCTCTTTCTACTGCCTGGAGATAATTTCTCAGTTGTAATGGAATCAGTCGGCCACGAATCTCTGATCTTAGGCCCTTTACGAACCTCTTTGTCTTTTCTGCTTCACTCCTTACCAAGGCATCAGCATACCTGGATAGCTGAGTGAATTTCTGATCATACTGGGATACATTCATAGAACCTTGACGTAGTTCCAAGAATTCTGTCGCCATTTTATCTCTGGCTGTCTCCGGAATGTATTTCTCAGTGAATTTGTTCACCAAGAATTCCCAGGTGATTGATTCTCTTGCATTCTTCATACTAAGCTTCACTGCCCTCCACCAATGTTCCGCTTCCTTCTGGAACATAAAAGAAGAGAAGGACACTTTTTGTTCATCAGTGCAGCTCATAACTTCTAGGATCTTTTCTATTTGAAGAAGCCATGCTTCTGCTTGTAAGGGGTCCGCTTCTCCTTCGAATACGGGCGGTTTCATCTTCTGAAACTGCTCCAGTGCTCGGTGGGAGTTGTTACTGCTCGCTCTGGTCATTAGTTGTGCGAGCCACTCTGGCATTACCCCTGGAGTTCCCTCATTCCCTCTCATTTGAACTTCAGAGTCTCCATCATTGTTCACGGGGGGTGCACTCCCCATCTCACTGTAGTGTGTCGTATCGAGCGACAGGGACTCCTCAGGTGGTAGTTGGTTCAAATCCATGTATTCTCCCTATAAAAATAAGGGCGTCTAATCAACATACCACACAATATAGGAATGAGTAGGGATAAAACTTTAGTCTCAGGTAATCATGTTAATAACATCACTTTTGAAAACAAGCAACTTGTTATATATATATAGTTACATCCATCGTGGATACAAAAGGTGTTATGCTGACATGCCTTCCTTCTTGGATATCCATACTAACCCATGTGCATTCATAAGATATATGCCAGGGTACATACAACAACCCTAAGGATATTCATCTCCTAACATACTAGGCCTATACATGTATATATATCAAAAAGCGTCAGCTCTAAGGTTCACCCTTCATAGGGTAGAGTATCCCCACTAGAATCTCCGCTAGCGCTGCTGCTATCATCCATATCCTCCTCGGGGTCTTCTTCCGGTGATTCGTCCCCGGCGCAGCACCAGTTGTCTAAGTCGTCATAAAGGTCCATATCCTCTTCCCACGTTTCGTTCCAAAAGACGCCTCCATCTGTAAATCCCCTTCGGGTTTCTTCTTTAATCGTGGTAGAGTGCTCCGTCACTGGTATCTCAAGTGAATCTCCCACAAAGCTTTCTGTGTCAACATTGGTTGGTTCAGGCTCATTAGATGCCTGCGACTCAACCTCCTCACAATCTACCCAATTTAGGGGTACAATCGTTTCCGCTGGATCAGTTTCGTCCGACTCGTACCCCCAGTCCATGGAATCCGCCACCCAGCTCTCACTCGAGCTATCGGAGCTGGAGACTGGCCAGTATACATCGGAGTCCCCCATCTACATGTAAACAAAAGGTCATATCAATCTCAAGTCCATGAAATGGTCTCAATCATACGGCTATCATCAAGAAGCAACATAAATAGACACACTGGTAATTATACTTATCCTTAGTCTATTCATAAGTCTCATGTCTTTTAGAATAACTTAGATTCAATAGATAATTTAATGCATCCCTTGTCACATGAGACCAACTACTTAACTATGATCACATGTCTGCACGTGTAAACCTAACAATTTCATCATCTCTTACTCCTTCTACTTCTAAATCATTGCTCTGATACCAACTATAACGGTCCCAGTTAAAAATTTTCCATTTAATCACAATCATCTCGTATAATCCAAACGTGGGGCCCATCAAGGTATAATACTTCCAATATAATCATCAGAACTCTTCACTATACATCAGAATTTCTACTAAGATAACATGGAGACTTATCATGTAAACACCATGGTTCAAATCTATAAGAAACACAGTCTATAATTACCATATCAGGATATATATACATACACAGTTAGAGTCCAACACCAGGTCCTTTATAAATTACAAGTCAAGGGTGATACCCAGCTAAAGTACGCATGTTTATACAAAATCATATACATAACAAAAGTAACTTCTAAAACAGTGGTTCCGGTGATGGTTGCCGCGCAATTGCCCTTAAGCAGGTCCCTTGCCCTTGTCTAAACCTGTAGGTGGAGTTAGAATAGAGTGAGCTTGACGACTCAGTGAGTAAAACAATAGTTAAATATGCCTATCAAGTAGGTATACATGGCTAAATTATCCGGTTGACATGTGTGTCGCTATACTATTTTTATAAGACTTTATTATTAGCCAAGATCCCAATTTAGAACACAGTAACAAGGCTTCATAGTCGACTAGACCACCCTATAGTCGACTAAGACTATCTGTAAGTCGACTAATTCTAAAGCTATAGTCGACTAACTTTTCTCCACACGTACCTGCTTCTTTACTAACAGCCAGGGATTTATGTAGTCGACTACCCTTCCTGGTATAGTCGACTAACTCAAGTACTAGTCGACTTGAATTCCCTATAGTCGACTAAAACTGTCAAAAGTTGTGTTACTCTCTGGATGTCACCTATAGTCGACTACCCTCCTGGTATAGTCGACTAATCCAATATATTAGTCGACTAGTAAGTTGACTATAGTCGACTAAAACTGTCAAAAGTTGTGTTACTCTCTGGATGTCACCTATAGTCGACTACCCTCCTGGTATAGTCGACTAATCCAATATATTAGTCGACTAGTAAGTTGACTATAGTCGACTAAAACTGTCAAAAGTTGTGTTACTCTCTGGATGTCACCTATAGTCGACTACCCTCCTGATATAGTCGACTAATCCAATATATTAGTCGACTAGTAAGTTGACTATAGTCGACTAAAACTGTCAAAAACAGATTGTTAACTTTCTGTTTGCTCTCTGTATCTGGGATTAGTCGACTACAGTCTGTTTGTAGTCGACTAATCCTGCTATATCAGCAGTTATCTGCCTAAAGTATCACACCTATAGTCGACTAATTCCGGACTTAGTCGACTAACCTACCTAAAATTTGCCTGTTAAGAAGTCATTCCAGATTTGATGTTAAGGATTTAAGCATGATAATGTCATAGGATTTCTATCATAGCAATAACCATATACATACAATATAATCTCCCCTTCTACGCCTCCGGTTCAACCCGTCCCTTCCTCCATTACATAAATATAAAATCTCTCCTTCTACGCCTCCGGTTCAACCCGGTCCCTTCCTCCATTACATAAATATAAAATCTCCCCTTCTACGCCTCCGGTTCAACCCGGTCCCTTCCTCCAACACATAATACCATCATACCATATCAATATGCAAGATATGTAGTAATATCATGAATTCGTATATAAAAGTAGCAAGTATTTGCGGAATCGAAAACACATGTCTTTATGAGTTAGCTAGCATGTCTTGATATCACAAATATGCATGATCTCAAAGATGTACATAGTGTCAAGTACTTATGTATCTCTTACACTTTATTTCCTTTTCTACTTATTTCTACTTATCATGTTGTTAAGATAGTATGTTCTACTCACTCTTAAAGTGGTATACTCTGATTTATGCTGCTGCCCCTTGTTGTTGCTGCTGCTGCCCTTTGTTGTTGCTGCTGCTGTTGCTCCTTTGCTGCTGCTGCTGCTGTTGCTTTGCTGTTGCTGCTGCTGTTGCTTGCTGCTGCAGCTGCTGCTGCTTTGCTGCTGCAGGGAAAGGAAAGAGAGGGAGAGTTTGGGAAGAGAGAGAGAGTTTAACCAAAGTGGTTTAATCCTCTACAACCCCCTCTATTTATAGCCTCTAACTCTCCATAGGATTGTGCCAAGTGTCTCCTAAACATCCCATCAAGTTTACTCTTCTCCATGCCTCTCCCCCCTCTCCATGAGGTACAAGCATGGGGGGCATGGTGGTAATAAGTCAAACACATGTGGGGTATTCTTATACCTATATACATGGATGTATAAATACTTATGTATACATACTTATTTATACATACACATCTAATAATCATGACTTAGCTAAGGCATCTTGCATGCATACTAATCCCATTACCCCTTATGATTAATTAGGAAAAGAAATGCTTAAATTAGGGCAAGTGTTACACATTGTATGTTTTTGATACCAATTGAAATATATATTATAAATTTTGATACCAATGAAAGTAAAAACCAATTGAAATACAAACCAATTTTGAAAATACAAATCATTTTGCAATAAAGATACCAATTGAGAATAATACCAATTAAGATTATTGATACCAATATTAAAAATGTTAGCATACACCAAAATAAAGTATTTTTCATCATAAAGAATAGGAGTAAGATACCAATTGAAAATAAAACCGATTGAAAGATAAAACACGAATTTTTCTCCCCTTTTATGAAATACCAATAAAAACGATCATAAGCTTGTATAAGATACTAATTGAAAAATAATTGACATTAAGGACTAAATCAAGCTTAGCTTTAAACATAATTTGTGCTTTAAGATGTAAATATATTGTAAGCACAATCAAATTATATATGTATGAAAATGTAAAATATCAATCAAAATTGATACTATTTGAACTTTGAAGTATACATATATAGAAACACAAATATGAGTATACAAACATAAAAATATCAATTGTGACACCAATTGAAAATAAATGAGGATCAAGTGTCTAACTCATACTGCCTCCCTTTCATGCACATTTAAAAAAATTTCAATTTTGAGCATACAAGACATGGTCGCTCATCCATCCGCCCTTGGCGTTGGTTGGGGTTTTCAAAAATAAGATTTGAAAATATTTTAACATGATTGAAAAACTCTACCAAAATGAAGAATACGAACTAGTTTTATGATAGTCTTGTAAACTAGTACGAAGTCCTACAAGTAAGGAATAAAATATGAATGAATCTATGAAAACATAAAAATCACATGATCGTCGACGCTCAAATAGTAATAAAAGCTCATATAATCTCATGAAAATAAATCATGAGTAAACATCAAACATAGAGTGTACAAAGTCATGTAATCAACAAAATCATGGAATAAGGAATTTAAGCTCAATGAAAATTCCTTTTCAAAAACATGAAAATCATCAAGACTAAATATATTTCAAGGTATGTTGTTTAGTTAAAACTAAAAGTATACATACATATTCCAAATACAAATGAGTCCATAATAAAATTTGCATGAAAAGTAAATGACTCAAGGGTATACATGTATATCTAAAGTTTTAAACAAAATTAACATATACATGAGGCTAAACACATTATCATGAAAAATATGTACAAAATAGAGAATACAAGTTAAAATGCATGAATCATCAAAACTAGACTATATTAGTACATCTAATGAGTATAAGTGAGCAATTAAGTACAAACATACAAAAAATAATACATATTACAAACTATTTGAACTATTTTGTGATATGAAAATTAGGCTTAAACACAAAATCTGTATTTTTCAATATTTGAATTTTTGAAATGAAAAATCGTTTTCTCTAAAACTTGTACAAATACAAAAACATGATGTTGAAATAACTTTAAAGCATATTGTATATGAATAGAATCTAATATACATATAAGATATATATCTATGTTTTTGACATGAAAACCAAAATCGTTTAAACCGAAACCAAAACCAATAAATTTTAAACTTGTGTGTGTATGTGAACTGGAGCATATCATTACTATCTAATCTTTATACAAGATCTAAATACAAACCGAAGTCTTCTTTTAGAACTCCTTCTCCAAGTTGACTCGATCCAAACACGATCCAATGAGCTTGACTCTAACCGAGTGCTAGACGCGATCTTGACGCGCGAGCTCTTGAATCAATATGTGAAAGCTTCAAAATTCCTTTATTGAAGCTAAACACCTACTAATATCTTGGTCAACAATCAAAACTATTTAAACAAAAGATTATTAGTAAACTATAACTACATGAGTTAATCATCATCAAAATTAGAGTGAAGCGCCTCTGGGCCAACAGTATCTACTTAACCTTCCGGCCCTTCAGCCTTTACAACCTTTTCACCCACTTTCTCGAAAGAGGAGTGCGTTCAGACCGTCAGGTCTTTTAGCTATGCCTGGTAGGCGGACCATCATTAGCCTTTTGTCGTTAACTCCGTTCGAGCGTAGTTACGCTGCGAGCGCGGCTTCGCCACACGCTGTAGAATAGCGCTCTTATGCTCGCTCCGTCGTATGCGTTTAGCCGTGCCGTGATTGAGAAAAGAAAATTGAATTGAAAATAAAGAAAAAAGTCAAGGTTAGAAAGTTCTTAGTCTCTTCTCAATTTATTCGCGTAGCAAGGCTAGACGGGTCGATCCACAGGGAAGGATGCGATGGAAGCTTTTTGGAACGAATTCTCTAACAAATAGCATAGAAAAAAACTCGACGCACGCGGCCCCAGTTGCAGCATTTCTGTGGCAAAAAGGGGAGGTTGCGGCTCTTTTGTGGAGTCTGGTCACGCGCTTAGGTGCTTGGCTTCATCTCGTCCGTTTATGTGGAGATCTATTCTCAGAATCTTCATTTGATCTCCGAATTTTGAAATATATTTTATCTCTAGGTAACTTGAGAAGCAAGTTACATCTAAATCCGAATTTAGTTTGGATTCTCCTTCCTCTCCAAATAGATTTTATTTTATCCACTTCATCTTTTAGGACTTGTGGTGTAAGCAACCAGAATTTGAATAAGAGTCTACCTCTATCTTTAATTAGGATGAGGATTCATCTTGTTCTTTCCTTCTCCTCCTCTAGGTTTTAAATCAAATTAATTTAAAACCCATATTTAAATGAGATAGAAAAGATGCTTCCGTTATCTTCCCAATTAATCTTTATTTTCATAATTCTTGTGGGCTTTTGGGCTTCTTTTGGGCTTTCTCTTAGATTTTGGATGCCTGCACATTACTAAATAATAAATGAATTAAATAGTAATATTTTAACAAAAATTAAGCATGAAAATGTGAATAATAATATACATTATTAATGACCAATCATGTTGCGAGTGGTAACCATGCCGAGCGTGATGGCGTCTAGTACTGTATGTCAGCTTCGCTCTAACTTATTTAGCTTCGCTTGAATGTACGCTTGCTTGCATGCTCGCTTGTCTACTTGATAATTCTACTGTTATTCTTTCATTGATGGTTGTGAAGACTTTGAATCCTGTATTTATTCTATTATCTAAAACTGTATTGTTTTCTTGTATGCATATTGTTCACTTGTATCAGTATTGTTTTCCTGTATCGTGATATCTTCTGTGCTTATTATCTACCATGCTATTACTTGACATCTGACTCCTGCATGCTATCAACTGACACATGTTTGATATCACTTATCATCTGTCACCTGATACACCACTGCTTGCCTTGTGATTATTATATTTCGGGAATCCTGTCCTGTTATCTTGTATTTTAAATACAGTGACCTGTATTTCAAGTACTTATGTACTCCTATAATTCCTAAATCTGTCCTACTCCTGCTATTCTCGTAATATGATAATTATATAATAATAAACCACAAAAAGAACAAATTACATCGGGTAAGAAAAAAACTGATGGACTTCAAATGGTGAATATGTTTATAGTGGTATTAGATATGTTGTGCCATTCAAATTTTTGAATCTACCTGAGGGCCTCCAGGTATCCGAGGAGAGCGCTGGCTCCCTACCTCTTGTTATATTCCTGAATGGGCATAATATAAGACCCACTTCAGTCGGCCTTGCGGCTGGTTTCGTACACCAGCAACAGAACACCCTGGGTCGTGGTTCCGGGCATGTACGGGACCCACTATAAACATAACCCGTTGGCTTCATCATCAGTTTTCAATAACAACCTCGACTTACTCATATATGGATGTATGTGTGTTGGAACGCTAGGGCACAAACCTAGATATATGGGTAGGACGAGTAATTATAATAAAATGCTAATTAACAATTCATTGTGTTGTTTTGCAATTCGGGTTGTATACACTCAGATTACGCTAAAAAAAGGGCATAAGGTATATTGATGAGGGTTTTCTTATTTGGATTATTCCTTTGACATACTTGTCTTATGAAGCCGTAAAGTGAGCTTGTATAGCTGGTTTTGCTTATATTCGGTATTATCAGTTTTATCGGTTTTATTGATTTTTAATGATGTTTTCTCAGTTTGAGAAACAACTCAGGTTATATGAACTCAGGATACAGTGACGTAAGGTATATATATGGTATATATATGAGGATTCTCTTATTTGGATTATTTCTTCGACGTACTAACCTCACGGATCAGTAATTTGAGCTTTTATAACTGGTTTTTTCATATTTACTTTACTTGCTACCTTCTACCTACTCTTGTATGCCTATGCTCACGACACGATTTTCAGTACATGCTCTTTGACTCGGATTTATCGATACACGTGTGCTTATTTATGCACACCACTTGGCATTCACCATACACTCATTGGGGGTTCTGACCCTCTTGGATCCTCATGTTCAAATCTCAAAGTTTGGAGCTTGTGGATTCTCCCGGTTGCTGATCAGAGATGCGTAGCGGTAGCATGGATCATCAGCAGTTGACTGTCATGAGCCCTATTCTTTCAGGCCCCCTTACTTGTCTCCCGAGTTTTCCTATTGTAACTTGTGAGCATCTTTTGTACTATTTATAATTGTATATCCCTTTGTATTCTCGCATTTGCGCCTATCGGTGATGTAATATTCTTATAATATTGTGTCACATCCTATGATAACTTTGTAATTGTACTCATATGTTGGAATGTATAATGTACCACGTACTTTCGTATTCTAATTGTTACCTGTACTGATGCTTAACATATATATGTGAGGGTATTTTCGACCTACGTATATACGTTACAGTAACGTCTCCATACTCACAGGATCGGGGCGTTACAGAGGAAAGAAGAAAGAAGATGGAGCAGAAATTTGAAATATGCCCAAAACCTCATAGTGCAACCCTCTTAGCCCTAGGGTATGAACCGTCGCTTGAACAGTATCATACGCGTGTTAGGGTAAATACAATCAGCACCATCACTACGTAAAACCCACCTCGAATGCCACATCACACAAGAAGCGATAACTAGATCAGCACAACACTGGATGCGACACTCATTTAAGGCATCGCCTGACTGTACGACAAATTCTAAAGTAACAATGAACACCTTGAATTTAGGTCCTGAAAGTTCTCATTTCATTCTGCTCCCTTATCTACATCGAAGACTCCGGGAACCAGAAATCCCCCGAGGGAGTGTTCCCGACCTCTTCCTAAAGAAGGGAGCAGAGGGGGCATCTGTAGTGGTCACTTTCTGACTTACCCAAGATCTCGATGCATGTCAATCCAGCCTCGCGTGGATATGCAACGCGTGGTTACTTCTGAACGGTTAATCCGATCTCATCACCTTGTTTGGATTATGAACGGGTCGGGAGATTAACATAAAAGTCAGATCCGATTACAGATATCTCTATCCTTAAGCCCAATCTTAATTCAAATAAGGTAGCAACCTCCCGAGGGCAGTTCATTTTATCTACAGTCGAGCACGAATCACCAGATAAAAATGAACTCTGTCTTACACCAATTCAAACTGGGGCGTTCGGCTCAACCCTAAGTCAAATAAGGGATTTAGGTTTTTAAATTGTATAGGACTCCCTAACTCTATCTATTAGACATGACTTGTATAAATAGAAGATCACTTCCAATGAGAAGGACCTCACGTTCACCTGAATCCAAAAAAACCTTATTGTAATCGTCATTGACATAGTGAAACTTCTCTCTCCCTCTCCGTGATTTTTTTCCCTCTTCAAATTTTTCATGTAATTCACTGTATTTACAATTAATTTTTTCTGTGATTTGATTACAGCCACTTTTCTATTTTGATGCTGGATTAATTTCCAAGAACTGCCCACTGCACAAGGTAAGAAGTAGCGGATAAAGAAGCTAAAAGTAAAAACAAGAACCGCCATGAAGTAATCAGCGGCTTGAAGTTATTATAGCCAACGGCCCAAATAAGATCAAGAAACATACTAAATGACCAGTCGATATGGAGCGTGGACGGTTAAGCTGCGGACCCCCAAGTTGATGGGAACGTGGAGAAGTACTGAAACGGCTATAAATTAGATGCAGGTGGAGGAAGAAGGGCTCTAAAATTGAAATCCAAAATCTGTTCTTTTATTTTCATTATTATTCGCTGTTGTGTTTTTACTTGTCCGTTCCTGCTTGAAAACTCTAGAACTAGCTCCAAGTGAAATCTACTGCTTTCTTTTAATTGTTTGTTTATTGCTCTTCTCCACGTGATTTTGATCAACCACAGCCCTCTAGAAAACGCCATTGGATAGGAGTAGTTGCTTGTTAATCACTCTTTGAGCAACAAATTACTTTGTAATTTGTCAGTAGCTAGCGTAATCACAGTCTTTTCCTGCGAAATTAAGTAGAAAAGTCCAAGCGCCTACATATTTTAAATGATAAGATTGTCTCACGTCCTTTATCTTATTTTTAGCGGGTACTTTAATTCCTTACTGCATAGCATATATTTGTTTATCCATGTGCATATTATGTTAACAGGGCATTCTATTTGTCATTGCTTTAATTTGCATGAGATTGGTGCTTCTTTTGTGTTGTAAACATGAGGCCGTCGTTAGATCATCATGTTGTGACACGACAGCTATGATATCAACAATCTGATTATGACAACAACTATTGTGCACGCTCAAGATCGTGATCGACGTTGCAGAACGTGACAAAATGTAATATTTGTAAAAGAAAACTATTGTAGAGTATACTAGCAATACTGCGATAAAAAATATAAAAGAATACGATGATTTAACGTGGTTCAGCCCAAACTTGACTTACCTCTATCTGGAAGAAGTTGAGAGAGTTTTATTAATAAACTTGGTACAAGAGATCTAACCTTCCCTGATTCCCATAAGAGTATTCATCTTTCCTTTAAATCCCACAAGATTACAAGAGTATACCTTCTCTCTATGCACCGTTACCTTCCTCTCTCTCTTTTTGGCTTCCTCTTCACCTTTTGTGTTACAATGTGCTACGTTACAACTTTTATTTATAGAGTTTTACAATATATATTCTATTCGAATTATGAGATGATCTTGACCGTCGAATACTTGAAGAACTTGATCAATCACCGTAGGAGTTGATTTTCTTGATATAAAAGAATTCTAAACCCTTCAAATTTTAGAAACAAATCTTCATTGAATAGGAACTGATTCCTATTCGAATTCCACCATAAACGAAAACCTAAACCGCCTTAATAAGAAACATAAATCCTTTTTATCCTCGAGTTGTGGACAAACCCCTGCCGATAGGTTGCTGTGCATGTCGAAAATCTAAAATCTCTTTACTTTTCTGTTACTTGCTGTCGATGGTCGACAACCTTTTGTGTGCGGCCGACAACCTTGTCGACCGCCGCACTTTTCTTCTGGATTTGCTTTTTTTTTTTTTTTTCAAGTCTTCTATCTTATCCAATTCGTTCTTGAATCATCATCTCTTTCTTGAAAACAAGAAAAAATTTCAACATTCTCCATCTTAACTTGCTTTTCAAGTCTTTAGCAAAATACCTTGAAAATTTGAAATTGTAAACTGATTTTTTCCTTAATTGTAATCATACCGTGAAGCCTTTAGTCTTGTACAATCTGCTAGGACCTTTGGCTAATTCACCGTTGTCTTGGGCCATCTCGGACTTTGTCCGAATGCGCTCTTTCTCTTTCTTACAACACTTTGACCCGGCTCACGTCTCGTCATAGTCTTCCTTGAAGCTTCACCTCGTGATGAGTTCCCTTCCAAACTTGTTATTGAAATTTCACCTTGAACTGAGTTTCTTTTCTTCAGTTTGTATATTTGTTCACACTTCTCTCCTTTCAAGATTACCCAATCTTCTTGGTTAATCATGATGGCACCTTATTATACTTGGATCCGCATTCTTCTTCATCGAGTACTCCTATGGATATTATATTATATTGTGCCTCTGGAACATACTGGACCGCCTCCAGAGCACACACTATCATCTCTTCTTGTAACATTGACTGTCCCAATGCCGATGACCTTCTAAGTCGAGTCATATACCATTTTGACAGTCTCTTCCTCCTTTACAATTAAGGGTTGAATAACTCCTTCTGAGAACATACATGAACCGCACTATCATAATCAAATATCTAGTTTTTACCTTGAGAAGTGCTGTCTTTAATGTAGGAAGCCATTAAGACTTCAGTGTCAACACCACTCATTGCTACATCTACCTTTGCAGCTTGCCCCTTCTTCTTTAATCACTCTTGTCGATATTTACAGTCATTCTTCCAGTGACCTTTCTTTGATAAAAGTGACACTTCTTTGACGAACTCGGATTTTTTTTTCTTTCTCTTCCTTTTCTTCCCATGACCACCAGTCCAATCCTTTTCGCTCCTCTGGATTTGGCCTTTTTTCGGTCTTTTTTGATAAGAAAGCTGATGTAACCTCTTCCAAAATGAGATTTTTCTTAGGATAGAGCATGGTGGTAACGATATGATCGTGGAAGTGACCTGAGAAGTATTAACTCCTCGTCCTTCTCGTCGATCTTGACATCAACAGCTAGTAACTCGTTGTGACCTTATTAAAGAAGTTCATATGCTTCAACACTGCTGTCCCTTTCTTTATGGGTACCCCATATAGTTGTTTCTTCAAGTACAACTTGTTGGAAAGGTTTTTTATGATATACAATGTTTCTAACCTTGACTATAAACCCGTAATCATTTTTTCATTCACCACATTATACATGACCTTGTGCGAGACATAATTAGATCGTGCTTGTCATTTTCAGATCCATCTCCTCCTATTCCTCACCTGACGTACTTGCGGATTTTGTTGACTTTCTCTACAAGGTGTTGTGAAAACCTTATTGTACCAACAATGTCTTCACCCTCTTTTTTCATAATTCAAAGTTTTCTTTACTATTGAATTTCTCGACCTCAAATTTCTTCGCAGAAATTCCTATCTTCGACATATCACCTTATCATCAACTTTTAGCTCTAATACAAATTGTTGTAACAGGACAACTATGATACCAATTGTTGAGACCAATAATCTAGTTACAATACTAATTGTTGTGCATGCTCAGAAACGTGATCGACGTTGTAGAACGTGGCAATATGTAATACTTGTAAAAGAAAACTATTGTAGAGCAAACTAAAAATATCAAGATAAAAGTGAAAGGGAACACCTAGAGGGGGGTGAATAGGTGTTAGTGCTAATCTAAAACTAAATGTAAAACTAAGTGCGCTAAATGCGGAAGCTAATGCAAATCTTGCACAAACTTAATACAACACAATAAGTGTAGCCGAATTCCCCGTGAAGGGCTCTGGACTAACTCCTCTTGATTCCCCTTGAATGGGTTGAGGTGCTATGTGAAGCTCTTGTTGGTTAAGTATAAGTTAGGCACACACACAAGCAACCCAAGCAAATAAGGATGAATAGCAATAAGAATATATGTAAGGCAACACAAGCAAATAGATATGTATGATATGAATTATGCTCAATACAAGCAAATATGATATGAATGAAGTATGAAGTTTTGCACAATATAAAGAGAGAGAGTTTAGAGATAAGTGGATCAAACGCAAACACAATGATATGTTTCGAGGTTCGAGCACCCTTACTCTACATCCCCGCCTACACCACCGTGTAGGATTTCCAATCCACTATACCGTCCACCGAGGACTCCCACCGAGGGAACCTTCACCGAGAAGGATTTTTACAACAATGGAGTACCGAACTCCTCTCTCAAACAACCACCTCACAACCGAGGGGTAGGCCCGTAGCCAAACAACAACAACAACCAACACCTCTACCGAAGAGGGTTTACAACCAAACTCCACCTCTCACTAGAGGGAGTAAACCAATAACCCAAATCACAACCTCAACCTCTACCAAAGAGGGAGCAACCAAGAAATCAAGGGTTTACAATAGGTGGTCTCTTTCAACCACAAACCTCTTTCCTTTTTCTTTTTCCACAAAACAAATGATCCTAATAGATTAGGATAGAAGATAGCTCAAGTGTGGAAAACTAGGTGTTTGGAAAACAAGCAACAAAGAAAAACACTTGGGAAAATTCTTGCAAAAGATATAGAATGAAAACCAAGACAAATCTCCCAAAATCCTCTTTTCTTTGATTTTTTCAAAAATCTAAAACAATAAAGATTAAAAGATTAAAGCCCCAAATACTTTTGAAACTCTTTAAAAATACTTAAGAAGGTCTGGAATTTTTGCACTTGAAAACTTCTACAAAAACTATGAAGAGATGGGGTATATATAGCCCCAATACAAAACTAGCCGTTAGAGCTGAGCTGGCAGCTCTGACAGGCAACGGTCGACCGCCAACGGTCGGAAATATGACCGTTAGGCAACTGCGGTCGACCGGCGCGGTCGACCGAAACAAACAGAGAGCACTGTAAGTGCCCCGGTCGTGTAACACCCCGCTCCCGGAATACGTACTTAGTTGCGTATTCAGATTTTTCGATCGTATTTTTCGATTTGCTTCCTGTATTGGTTTTGTATTATGAATTGTTTATATGATCGTTTTACCTTAGATCTGGATTCGTGAACTCGGAGTCAGCCCTAATCTGAACCGGGAACCCGATCCTAGTGAATTTCCCGATTTGATCTTTTCGCTATTCCGAATTGACCGATTTCAGTTTTAAATACTGTTTTCCAATATTTTAGATTTTCTATGATTTTCTGAAATTTTCCTGAATTAAATTGAAAGTCTTCAAAACCGGTGTCGACCAGTACCGCTGACCGATTCCCGGATTTTTAATTTACAAACGGAGTTGAATTTCAAGAAACGGCTTTCCCATAACTTCTTAAAATTATATTTTCTATTTAAATACTTTTTCTGAGAATTTTCCGATTTTATCAAAATCCGGCCAATCCGGTGTAGACCGAGATTGACGGTTGACCTTATGATTTTTATTTTGAAAATGAGATTGAATTTCTGAAAACCGATTTCACCAAAAATCTTTTTACAATATTTATTATTTTTGAGAATTTTTGGGGAACTTTCCAAGCTATGTTATTTTTGGACCTTTCCGGAGTTTTCGGTATTTTCCCAGATACCGAGAATTTATCCTAATATTCCACTTTTCTCTTTTTCCCATTTTCTTCCTCCTTCCTCAAACGCGAGTTTCACCTACCTGGGATTCTGCATTTAATGCGGAGATCCTCTCCATGCCTCCCCATGCTGCATTTAATGCACTGCTAATCAATTCCAATCAAGTCATTATGACTTTTGTCCTTTTGTTAAAACGCAGCCATTGCCTTGTTGAGACGCAACTTAATTGGTGCGTTCTCTTTTGTTTTGATAAGCAATGGCAACATTATTATAATGTTTTCCCACCTTTATAAATACCCCCACTCCTTCTCCCTCTTTCATTTCTCTTCTTCTTCTTTTTGCAGCCAACAGAGAGGCCAACAGCAGCCCACTCCCTTGGCCGGCCACCACTCCTCCATTTCCACCACCATCTCCTCCACCACTCCTTCACCAAATCCTCCATCATTCTCTCCTCCTTCTCCTCCTCCATTTCCAACGACAACAACACCTCCATAACATCTTCTTCCTCCTCTTTTTCACCATAAAACACCAAATAACCCATTCTCACCACCACCTTCTCCACCATTTCCACCACCACCTACACCTCCTTGGACACCACGAACCGCACCAATATCAACTCCTCGGCGAGCTCCTTCATTCTAGCCAACTCGTCGCTCCCCGTAACATCGTTTGCAAAATCCCATTTTTTCAAAGTGAACTATACTTGCACCATCAACCCCCTTTCCTTGTGAAGGCCGGCCACTCCTTTCGGATTGGGGCCGCGCTCTTCTCCGTTGGCAAGACTCTAGGGCCGGTACCCTCCTTTTGGATTGGGGCCGAGCTTTTCTTCGTCGGACGCATCAAAGGAACATTTTAGGCGAGTAACCTTGCTCGCCAAGACATGGATAACTATTTTCATACTTGTATTTTTATCAACAAACGCAACCCTCAAAAGTCAGGTTCTGCTCTCTGTTTGCACTCTGATAGTCGACTTGACCCAGTTATTAGTCGACTTGAACCCTTTATTAGTCGACTACCCCCTTATCCTCGTCGACTAACTCATTGAAACGCAACCTTTTTCTTGAAGACGCGGCTCTACGAGACGCAACCTTATTAGTCGACTACTCCCTTACTCCTAGTCGACTAACTTTTTCTTGAAGACGCGACCCTACCAAACGCAACCTTATTAGTCGACTATCTTTTCCCCTAGTCGACTAACTCTTTCCTGAAGACGCGGCTCTCTGAGACGCGGCCTTATTAGTCGACTACCCATTTTTTTCTAGTCGACTAACTTTTTCCTGAAGACGCAGCTCTATGAGACGCGGCCTTATTACTCGACTTGGTCCTCCTCTATAGTCGACTAACTCCTTCTCTAGTCGACTACTTATTTTTCCCTAGTCGACTAGAATTGGCTGACTGCTGTATTTGATCCCTTTATTAGAAATAGACCCTTCCCATGGATTTTGTATTGATCATGTGCCTTCAATTGCTCAACTCCACTTGATGTTACCCAACTATTATTCAGTTGCTCAGCCCCACTTGATGTTACTCAACTATCACTCTACCATCGCCAGATACAAGCTGACATATACCTGTCTGATATGTTATCACTTGACACCTGACATACTACTACTTAATACTAACTCATGTTATACCTCCTGTCATGAACACTTGTCATTGGCTTGATAAACCTGATACCTGTTAAGAATAACTCTCTACTCTTGATTATCACCTTACGGGAATGTAGTACCTGATCTCTTGTTATGTACTCCAGTTATGCCTGTTATGATTCCTGTTATGATTCCCGTTATGATTCCTGTTATGACAAGTTATGATCCCACTCATTCCCGTAATCTGATAATATTGTTAACAAGCCATAAAAAGGATAACTTGCACGGGGAATGAGAGGAAGTGATGGATGCCGGTATGATGCTTGCTTATAGTAGTGGAATACCAGAACTGACGATTCGTGTTAGGGGATTTAAGGCCCTCAGAAGATGCGTGTTAGGGGGATTTAAGGCCCCCATATGGCTGTGTCCCGGGCGGTCGGGAACTACTATAAGAGGAGCTATCAGTTCTTCATCAGCTTCCATTAACAACCTCGACTTACTTATATATGGATGTATGTGTGTTGTGATGTACACCAGGACACATACCTAGATATAGGGGTCAGACGAATAATAATAATAAAAGACTCCTGTTATGCCTGTTATGATTCCTGTTATGCCCGTTATGGACTCCTGTTATGATTCTTGTTATGACTCCCGTTATGTACTCCTATTATGCCTGTTATGTGTTCCTGTTATGACCACTTTGTAACTCGGGTTGTATGTGCTTGGATTACGATGATATGAGATAAAGGTATATAGATGAGGGTTTCCTTGTTTGGATTATTCCTTCGATGTACTAGTCTCATGGAGCCGTGACCTAAGCTTATACAATCTGTTTTGCTCGTAATCGGGTTTTATATCGGATTTCCTGTTTTATGATGATTATGTTATACCTATTCATACCTGCTATACTTGTATTCTAACCCTCATGTCTCCTGTTCTTATCCGATCATATCATGAGTACTTCCTACTTGATATTATTTGTTATATACACTTGTGCTCGTCCTTGCTCGCCATCTGGCTTTTGCATCACCACTCGCCTGGGGAGTTTCATCTGACTCCCCTGGATCCTCATGTCCACGTCCTGGAGCTTGGAGCATGCCGGAGCTTGGAGCTTGGAGCTTGTAGATTCCCAGTTGCTGACCTGTAATGCGCAGCGGTAGCAGGGATCTCCAGTAGACCATCTGAAGCTCTATCCCTCCCGGCCCCCTGTGCGCCTCTCGAGTTTTCCTTTTGTAAACTCGTGAGTGCCTTTTATACTGTTTACTCTTGTACATCTATTTGTATTCTCGCAATTGCGCCATTCTGGTGATGTAATATTATTGTAATATCGGATCACCTCTGGTGATAACTTTGTAATTGTACTCATATGTTAGAATGTATAATGAACCACTTACTTCCGTACTCTGATTCTTGCCTGTACTGATGCTTAGCGTATATGCGTGAGGGTATTTCTGACCTGCGTATATACGTTGCAGTAACGTCTCCGTAACCGCAGGATCGGGACGTTACAGGGTGGTATTAGAGCCTAGGCTCTACATCCTCAGTACGTCCAGACGGCAAATTAATGGTAAAGAAATTTGCAACTGGAATGCTTGAGTCCTGGTTATACAGTCCAACTACAAGTGCAAAGTTATCTTTCTCTTCCTTCCGATCCATTTCTTGAATCCTGAGACCTTCAATCTTTTACCTTCCAGTTTCTTCTTGTTACCCTCTCCAACCAACTCAAATATGGAAAGACGGGGAACACGTAATGGTGCTGGTACCTCTCAAGATGGATCAAACAGAGACAATGATGGTATGATGTGGATACTTCAAGGGATGATGCAGAGTCAACAACAACAGACAGAGCTTCTACGTCAAGGACTGTTGGTTTCACCCCGAGAACAGAGGCCAGGCAACGTGTCGGACTTCAGGAGATTACAACCGGCTATCTTTTCAGGCACAGAGAAGCCCCTGGATGCAGAACAGTGGCTGATAGACACAACTGATCTTTTGAAGGCGGCCCGAGTCCCTGATGAGAACAAAATGGAAGTGGTCAAGATACAATTGAAGGATGTGGCCCGAACATGGTGGTTGGCGGAAGAAGCAACACTGGAGAAACCTATCACATGGGACCAGTTCTCAAGGGGTTTCTACGAGAGATTCTTCCCTGTAACAGCTCAAAGAGACATGGAAGAACAATTTATCCGCCTGCAGCAGCGCAACAGGTCAGTGGATGAATATGCTGCTGAATTCTTGAGGCTCAGCAGGTTTGCTCCCTACATGGTGGCAGACGAAGAGAAAAGGGCGAGAAGGTTTCAACAAGGGTTGAAGATGGACGTCCAGATGTATTTTATTCCTCAACAGCTGAAGACTTACTCCCAAGTTCTCTCCATTGCCCGTGAAGTAGAACGAGGACTGGAGAAGAAGAGTGAGAACCAAGTGCAGAACAAGTCAGTGAAGAGACCCTTTCAGTTGATGAATGAGGGAGATACAGCTGGGATAATCAATGGCCCGATAGTCAAGCGACCATTCCAACCTCCTCTTCCTCAGGTCATATGCAATTTCTGCCACAAGCCTGGACATTATAGGAAAGATTGTCGAATGGCCAATGGACTATGTTTAGCATGTGGGACAGGGAGTCATGCTATAAGAGATTGCCCGTTCAGAAGGATAGGAAATACAGCACCAGTCCGACCAGTACTTCCAGCCCCGCCACTGAGAGGGAACCCAGAACCCGTTGATCGAAGAGCTCCATTTCCGCCCCAGCAGCATGATCACCCACAGAGAGGAGTAAGAACTAGAGCAGATCATGGTAGAGGTCAAGTCTACAACATGGCGGCAGAGGCATCAGACGAAGCAGCAGCAGAATATGAAACTCAGTATCCAGAACAGGAATCTTAAGGATGTCACTGTAACCGCTACCCCTGATCTTTTGTATTTTGAGTTGGTAATCCTTCGTAAATATTCCACTTTATCATTCTCTTATTACCAATCCTGGTCCCTCCTGTGTTCATCATCCCCTTATCGAAATTGCGAGGACGCAATTTTTTGTAAGGTGGATGGATTGTAACACCCGCTCCCGGAATACGTACTTAGTTGCGTATTCAGATTTTTCGATCGTATTTTTCGATTTGCTTCCTGTATTGGTTTTGTATTATGAATTGTTTATATGATCGTTTTACCTTGGATCTGGATTCGTGAACTCGGAGTCAGCCCTAATCTGAACCGGGAACCCGATCCTAGTGAATTTCCCGATTTGATCTTTTCGCTATTCCGAATTGACCGATTTCAGTTTTAAATACTGTTTTCCAATATTTTAGATTTTCTATGATTTTCTGGAATTTTCCTGAATTAAATTGAAAGTCTTCAAAACCGGTGTCGACCAGTACCGCTGACCGATTCCCGAATTTTTAATTCACAAACGGAGTTGAATTTCAAGAAACGGCTTTCCCATAACTTCTTAAAATTATATTTTCTATCTAAATACTTTTTCTGAGAATTTTCCGATTTTATCAAAATCCGGCCAATCCGGTGTAGACCGAGATTGACGGTTGACCTTATGATTTTTATTTTGAAAATGATATTGAATTTCTGAAAACCGATTTCACCAAAAAACTTTTTACAATATTTGTTATTTTTGAGAATTTTTGGGAACTTTCTAAGCTATGTTATTTTTGGACCTTTCCGGAGTTTTCGGTATTTTCCCAGATACCGAGAATTTATCCTAATATTCCACTTTCTCTTTTTCCATTTTCTTCCTCCTTCCTCAAACGCGAGTTTCACCTACCTGGGATTCTGCATTTAATGCGGAGATCCTCTCCATGCCTCCCCATGCTGCATTTAATGCACTGCTAATCAATTCCAATCAAGTCATTATGACTTTTGTCCTTTTGTTAAAACGCAGCCATTGCCTTGTTGAGACGCAACTTAATTGGTGCGTTCTCTTTTGCTTTGATAAGCAATGGAAACATTATTATAATGTTTTCCCACCTTTATAAATACCCCCACTCCTTCTCTCTCTTTCATTTCTCTTCTTCTTCTTTTTGCAGCCAACAGAGAGGCCAACAGCAGCCCACTCCCTTGGCCGGCCACCACTCCTCCATTTCCACCACCATCTTCTCCACCACTCCTTCACCAAATCCTCCATCATTCTCTTCTCCTTCTCCTCCTCCATTTCCAACGACAACAACACCTCCATAACATCTTCTTCCTCCTCTTTTTCACCATAAAACACCAAACAACCCATTCTCACCACCACCTTCTCCACCATTTCCACCACCACCTACACCTCCTTGGACACCACGAACCGCACCAATATCAACTCCTCGGCGAGCTCCTTCATTCTAGCCAACTCGTCGCTCCCCGTAACATCGTTTACAAAATCCCATTTTTTTCAAAGTGAACTATACTTGCACCATCAACCCCCTTCCCTTGTGAAGGCCGGCCACTCCTTTCGGATTGGGGCCGCGCTCTTCTCCGTTGGCAAGACTCTAGGGCCGGTACCCTCCTTTTGGATTGGGGCCGAGCTTTTCTTCGTCGGACGCATCAAAGGAACATTTTAGGCGAGTAACCTTGCTCGCCAAGACATGGATAACTATTTTCATACTTGTATTTTTATCAACAAACGCAACCCTCAAAAGTCAGGTTTTGCTCTCTGTTTGCACTCTGATAGTCGACTTGACCCAGTTATTAGTCGACTTGAACCCTTTATTAGTCGACTACCCCCTTATCCTAGTCGACTAACTTATTGAAACGCAACCTTTTTCTTGAAGACGCGGCTCTACGAGACGCAACCTTATTAGTCGACTACTCCCTTACTCCTAGTCGACTAACTTTTTCTTGAAGACGCGACCCTACCAAACGCAACCTTATTAGTCGACTATCTTTTCCCCTAGTCGACTAACTCTTTCCTGAAGACGCGGCTCTCTGAGACGCGGCCTTATTAGTCGACTACCCATTTTTTTTCTAGTCGACTAACTTTTTCCTGAAGACGCAGCTCTATGAGACGCGGCCTTATTAGTCGACTTGGTCCTCCTCTATAGTCGACTAACTCCTTCTCTAGTCGACTACTTATTTTTCCCTAGTCGACTAGAATTGGCTGACTGCTGTATTTGATCCCTTTATTAGAAATAGACCCTTCCATGGATTTTGTATTGATCATGTGCCTTCAATTGCTCAACTCCACTTGATGTTACCCAACTATTATTCAGTTGCTTAGCCCCACTTGATGTTACTCAACTATCACTCTACCATCGCCAGATACAAGCTGACATATACCTGTCTGATATGTTATCACTTGACACCTGACATACTACTACTTGATACTAACTCATGTTATACCTCCTGTCATGAACACTTGTCATTGGCTTGATAAAACCTGATACCTATTAAGAATAACTCTCTACTCTTGATTATCACCTTACGGGAATGTAGTACCTGATCTCTTGTTATGTACTCCAGTTATGCCTGTTATGATTCCTGTTATGATTCCCGTTATGATTCCTGTTATGACAAGTTATGATCCCACTCATTCCTGTAATCTGATAATATTGTTAACAAGCCATAAAAAGGATAACTTGCACGGGGAATGGGAGGAAGTGATGGATGCTGGTATGATGCCTTGCTTATAATAGTGGAATACCAGAACTGACGATTCGTGTTAGGGGGATTTAAGGCCCTCAGAAGATGCGTGTTAGGGGGATTTAAGGCCCCCATATGGCTGTGTCCCGGGCGGTCGGGAACTACTATAAGAGGAGCTATCAGTTCTTCATCAGCTTCCATTAACAACCTCGACTTGCTTATATATGGATGTATGTGTGTTGTAATGTACACCAGGACACATACCTAGATATAGGGGTCAGACGAGTAATAATAATAAAAGACTCCTGTTATGCCTGTTATGATTCCTGTTATGCCCGTTATGGACTCCTGTTATGATTCTTGTTATGACTCCCGTTATGTACTCCTGTTATGCCTGTTATGTGTTCCTGTTATGACCACTTTGTAACTCGGGTTGTATGTGCTTGGATTACGATGATATGAGATAAAGGTATATAGATGAGGGTTTCCTTGTTTGGATTATTCCTTCGATGTACTGGTCTCATGGAGCCGTGACCTAAGCTTATACAATCTGTTTTGCTCGTAATCGGGTTTTATATCGGATTTTCTGTTTTATGATGATTATGTTATACCTGTTCATACCTGCTATACTTGTATTCTAACCCTCCTGTCTCCTGTTCTTATCCGATCATATCATGAGTACTTCCTACTTGATATTATTTGTTATATACACACTTGTGCTCGTCCTTGCTCGCCATCTGGCTTTTACATCACCACTCGCCTGGGGAGTTTCATCTGACTCCCCTGGATCCTCATGTCCAGGTCCGGGAGCTTGGAGCATGCCGGAGCTTGGAGCTTGTAGATTCCCAGTTGCTGACCTGTAATGCGCAGCGGTAGCAGGGATCTCCAGTAGACCATCTGAAGCTCTATCCCTCCCGGCCCCCTGTGCGCCTCTCGAGTTTTCCTTTTGTAAACTCGTGAGTGCCTTTTATACTGTTTACTCTTGTACATCTATTTGTATTCTCGCAATTGCGCCATTCTGGTGATGTAATATTATTGTAATATCGGATCACCTCTGGTGATAACTTTGTAATTGTACTCATATGTTGGAATGTATAATGCACCACTTACTTCCGTACTCTGATTCTTGCCTGTACTGATGCTTAGCGTATATGCCTGAGGGTATTTCTGACCTGCGTATATACGTTGCAATAACGTCTCCGTAACCGCAGGATCGGGACGTTACAGGTCGACCGGAGCGGTCGACCGTCCCAGTGCCTCAAACGTGCACAGATTTGTGCACGTCGGTCGACCGGCCCGGTCGACCGACTTCACCCAAGTCGACTAGGTCAGGTTGACTAGTCGACTGATTGAAGCCTGGAACAGAAATCTGGGTCAGAAAAATAGTGTAAAATATTTTTCTAAAAATCTTTTAACACTTCTAAAAATCACCAAAAATAGTTTTATCATTTTATATGGAAACACAAACTTGTGATAAAAATTTCAAGACATATATCAATCATATCAATTCATTTTTGAGTCTTGCAATTTTATCAAAAACAAAACACTTGTATATTTATCAAACTTGATTTTTCAATACATGAATAGGATAGTCAAAATAAGTTTGTCTAGCAAGTTAAACCATGTATGTATATTGAACACATCTAATATACATAGAAATAAAGTAAACTTGTTTTGATCTACTATTCATGAAAACCAAATCCAAAACATAAAAATTTTTGTGTGTGTTGCACTTGAGCATATCAACTATACTAAACTTTACAAATGGATCTAAAACACACTATCTAAACTATGGATACCTAAGTCTTCTTGACGATCTTCATCTTCAAGTAGACTTGTTCCAAAACTCCATCCATGGGCTAGGCAATGTGTGATCTTGACGCTTTGGCCCTGGAATCATCATGAAAAGCTTCTAAACACCTTGTTGAAGCTAATCACCAACTAATATCTTGGTTAATGATCTGAAACTTAAACAACACAAGATTGTTAGTAAACATAACTACATGAGTTAATCATCATCAAAACTAGAGTGGAAGGCCTTTGGGCCAACAATCTCCCCCTTTTTGATGATGACAAAACTCATGGAGTTATATATGCATGGATTAAAGTTAAGCTTCAAAGAAGCTCCCCCTTAACTCATGCATAGACATAAATAATAAGATATGGAAATGAAACACATGAATATGTATGCAAGTATGGAGATAAAACATGCAACAAGTATAAATCAAAATCTTTTCTCCTATTTGCAATACAAAAACATATATGCATAAATAACAAGGAAGACAAATACTTCTCCCCTTAAGCAATGAAAACATGCATATAAACTCAAATACTTCTCCCTCTTTTTGTCAATCATCAACAAAGGGTTCAAAGTAAAATCAAATCAAACAAATTTTTTCCCCCTTTTTGTCAAATAAAAAGATCAAGAAGGGTTTAAACAATCCAAACAATAAAATGAGGGGTAAAAATCTTGCTCCCCTTTTAGGTCAATTAAAACAATAAAACAATGTTCTCCCCCTTTTGTCTAAAACAAAAACAAGGTCAATAAGGGGTGACTATAAATAACATGATATCAATAGATAAATATGTCAATGAAGCATCTTGATATCAATAAAAAAAGATCAATAGATGTTATATGCTATATACATTCATGAAGAGGAAGACGTTAAGTTAGCTTCCCTACACATATGCATTACATGAAGGAGGGATATTAAGCCCTAATTCACATAACACACACTATGTAATGCATAAGAGGAGATGTGAAGCTCCCCCTACACACGTGTACCACATAACGAAGAGATGTTAAGCTCTTCAATATAAGATACACTCATCATGAATCTATATGCATATAATCATTACAAATCAAAACTTTTGTATTTTTCTTAAAACAAAATTTTTAGATACCAATTTTAAGCAAAAACACATGAAATTAAACATAATAAATTTTGAATGTCTAAATAAAGTTTTGATACCAATTGTAAATAATTTTCATATTAAACATATGATACCAATATGAAATTTTCAATCATAAAGTATGGGAGTGGGAAACAAATACCAATTGAAGAATCACCAATTGAAAGACAAAATTAAATTTTCTCCCCCTTTATGAAATACCAACTAAAAAGATGCAAGGGCTTGATACCAATTTAAAAGTAATCAATTGAAACAAAATTGAAGCTCAAGCACTAGCATAAACAAGATTTTGTGAAAAATTTATATCTTAAGCACAAATAAAAGTGTATGAAATAGAATGAGTACCAATCACCAATAGATGATACCAATTGAAAATATACATACACAATAAACATATGAGTATACAAAAGGATCAAAATGATACCAAATTGAAAGAGTTCAATGATACCAATTGACATAGCAATAAGTTCAAGTGTATACATCATATTACAATACCTCCCAATCAAGGTTCAAGTTTTAAATGATTTTCATTTTAAAGCATACAAGACCATGATCTCCCATCCATCCGCCCATAGATGGTAGGGGTTTTCAAAAATAGATTTGAAAATGTAGTTTTGTTTGAAAATCACTACCAAATTGAAGAATACGAACTAGTCAAAATGAAAAACTTGTTAACTAGTGCGAAATCCTTCAAGTAAGGAATAAACTAAAAATAATTTTCATAAAAACATGAAATCCACATGATAATCAACACTCTAATCTAATTGAGCACAATTTTGACTCATGAAAACAAAACATGAGCAAGCAATAAAAGTGAGTGTACATATAAAGTGTGAATATCATAATCATGAAATTTTTTCATTAAGCTCAATTATTCCTTAATCATGAAAACACGAAAATCATCAAAACTTATTTAATCTTCATGGCATATGTATGTCTAATACAAACTAAAGTATACATACATATCCAAAACACAACGAGTCCACAAAATATATGCATTAAGGCACGTGGCTCAAAAGGATAATCATGTATATCTAATAGTTTGGACAAGATAGACATATACATGAAGTTAAACAATTAAACACAAAATCAAGAAAATCTTCACCAAAACAAATTTCATTTCATGGTATATGTATGAATTGTCAACACAATAAGTATACATACATATCCCTAAACACAATTGAGTCCATATATATAGATTTGCATGAAAGGCAAATGACTCAAGGGTATACATGTATATCTTAAAGTTTGGCAATACAAACATATACATGAAGTGAAAACTCATAAAACAAATTCAAAAATGAGAATACAAGTTTAAAATGTATGAATCATCAAAACTAGACTATACTAGCACATTTAATGGGTTCAAATAAGCATTCAACTCAAACATATATAGATTTATTTGTGGCCCACTATATGTACAAGTATAAATCCTAGTCTTAATGAAAACTAACATCTAAACAAGTAATCTTAACATGGAGCATCAAAATACAATATTAAAATCATCATGATAAAACTAAAACATGATTACTATGTAAATTCACATGTATTAGATTCATGATGTACATTATAGCTTAAACAAAAATGAGAACACTAAGTATGAGTTCATGCAAGCATGTGTGTCTCAAATACTATACATGTATGTCAAGGATCTAATAAATATGATATTTACACACTAATCCATAGACAATGAAAACATGCTATAAAACATTAATATGAAAGCATGTAAACAATAATAATGAGTTAAGAATTGTTACCAAAACCGAGAAGGCAACTCTCCTTGTCTCCAAAACATGGTGGTCTTCTCCACCAAACCTTCCCTTGAAAGTGATGCATCCAAATAATCTCCTTTAAGTACGGAATGCATCCACTCCAAGGTGCCGCTACTCTCACGTCATGTGAGAGCCCACACCTACATCAAAAATAATAGGAGGGGTGGTCTTTGGTACCCATATCTTCTTGGGTCCATGGGGGTTAGTACCTTCTCTAACCCAAACAAACTTCTTTGCTAAATTCTCAACATGTAAACGATCATAGCAAAATTTAGCAAGATGGTCTTTTCGGCCACAATGTGTACATGTGTACACATGAGCATACATGTGTTGATGGTGTCCGTGTGGAGCATGTATATGCCGTGAAGGGTGTGCATGCATAAAAGTTGGAACTTATTTCTTACGAACCAAGATTTCCAAGCGTGTATGGTTCTTAGCACATTGGCTCATAGTGGAGCCCAAACAATCCATTTTCTTCTTCAATATGTTTATATCATTTTAATCATTGAAGAAGTGGAGCATGCAAGGGGTGATCTAGGTGAAACTACCCTAGCATGGCAAACATGTTCATCAATCTTATTTTTCAAAACTTCATTTTTCTTTAAACAAACATTCAAATCATTTGAAATGGAAATAATTTTTTTTTCAAGTCAACATTCTCTTTTAAAACAAAATAAATTTAGAAGACAAGTTTTCATTTTTCTTCAAATAACATGGCAATCATTTTTAGTTTTTAAAAATTCATTTTCTTTTAGTGCAAGTTCCAATTGAGATCTTAATGCATCTCTTTCATTATAGACCTCAACCTTCTCTTGCAAAATACAATCAAGTTTAGAATGCAAACTCTTATTTTCTTTTTCAATTTCTAGACTTTTCTTTTTCAAAATCTTATATTTTTCTATTAACTTTTCACATACAATAGATAGTTCTTCATTTAAAGCATGGGGATCAATATTATCATCACATGAAGAACTAGCACTATCATCACAATCTAAGTGGGGTTCCGAATGTACCTCAAGGGAGTCATTCCCTTGGACCATGAAGCATTGTGACTCGACTCTCCACTAGATTCCTCTTCTTGAATTTGCACTTGAAGCTCGGAGGTGGTGGTGGTTGTTGTCAATTTGTTCCACACTGCAAAGGCGGAATCAATGTTAGAAACACGTAAAAAATAATCTTTAGATAAAGTGCTTCTAATGGCCTCTAGGGATTGTACATTGGCCCCTATATGATTGCTATCACTAAGGAAGGATTCCTTGGTAATGGCAAGATAAACTTTATGACCTAGGGTTTGTAAATAAACGGTCATCCTAATCTTCCAAACATGAATGTTGGAAGGGTCAAACATAGGTGGGGTCATGAAGGCCATGGTAAACTATATGTGTGCAAACAAGCAAATTGAAACAAGATTAGCAAGCAAATGGATCTCACTCCTAGGATGTTAAGCCTAAGTATCAGGAGCACTTGCTCTGATACCAATTGAAAGGGAACACCTAGAGGGGGGTGAATAGGTGTTAGTGCTAATCTAAAACTAAATGCAAAACTAAGTGCGCTAAATGCGAAAGCTAATGCAAATCTTGCACAAACTTAATACAACACAACAAGTGTAGCCGAATTCCCCGTGAAGGGCTCTGGACTAACTCTTCTTGATTCCCCTTGAATGGGTTGAGGTGCTATGTGAAGCTCTTGTTGGTTAAGTATAAGTTAGGCACACACACAAGCAACCCAAGCAAATAAGGATGAATAGCAATAAGAATATATGCAAGGCAACACAAGCAAATAGATATGTATGATATGAATTATGCTCAATACAAGCAAATATGATATGAATGAAGTATGATGCTTTGCACAATATAAAGAGAGAGAGTTTAGAGACAAGTGGATCAAACGCAAACACAATGATATGTTTCGAGGTTCGAGCACCCTTGCTCTACATCCCCGCCTACACCACCGTGTAGGATTTCCAATCCACTATACCGTCCACCGAGGACTCCCACCGAGGGAACCTTCACCGAGAAGGATTTTTATAACAATGGAGTACCGAACTCCTCTCTCAAACAACCACCTCACAACCGAAGAGTAGGCCCGTAGCCAAACAACAACAACAACCAACACCTCTACCGAAGAGGGTTTACAACCAAACTCCACCTCTCACTAGAGGAAGCAAACCAATAACCCAAATCACAACCTCAACCTCTACCAAAGAGGGAGCAACCAAGAAATCAAGGGTTTACAATAGGTGGTCTCTTTCAACCACAAACCTCTTACCTTTTTCTTTTTCCACAAAACAAATGATCCTAATAGATTAGGATAGAAGATAGCTCAAGTGTGGAAAACTAGGTGTTTGGAAAACAAGCAACAAAGAAAAACACTTGGAAAAATTCTTGCAAAAGATATAGAATGAAAACCAAGACAAATATCCCAAAATCCTCTTTTCTTTGATTTTTCCAAAAACCTAAAACAATAAAGATTGAAAGATTAAAGCCCCAAATACTTTTGAAAACTCTTTAAAAACACTTAAGAAGGTCTGAAATTTTTGCACTTGAAAACTTCTACAAAAACTATGAAGAGATGGGGGTATATATAGCCCCAATACAAAACTAGCCGTTAGAGCTGAGCTGGCAGCTCTGACAGGGACCGCCAACGGTCGGAAATATTACCGTTGGGCAACTGCGGTCGACCGGCCCGGTCGACCGAAACAAACAGAGAGCACTGTAAGTGCCCCGGTCGACCGGAGCGGTCGACCGTCTCAGTGCCTCAAACGTGCACATATTTGTGCACGTCGGTCGACCGGCCCGGTCGACCGACTTCACCCAAGTCGACTAGGTCAGGTTGACTAGTCGACTGATTGAAGCCTGGAACAGAAATCTGGGTCAGAAAAACAGTGTAAAATATTTTTCTAAAAATCTTTTAACACTTCTAAAAATCACCAAAAATAGTTTTATCATTTTATATGGAAACACAAACTTGTGATAAAAATTTCAAGACATATATCAATCATATCAATTCATTTTTGAGTCTTGCAAATTTTATCAAAACAAAACACTTGTATTTTTATCAAACTTGATTTTTCAATACATGAATAGGATAGTCAAAATAAGTTTGTCTAGCAAGTTAAACCATGTATGTATATTGAACACATCTAATATACATAGAAATAAAGTAAACTTGTTTTGATCTACTATTCATGAAAACCAAATCCAAAACATAAAACTTTTTGTGTGTGTTGCACTTGAGCATATCAACTATACTAAACTTTACAAATGGATCTAAAACACACTATCTAAACTATGGATACCTAAGTCTTCTTGACGATCTTCATCTTCAAGTAGACTTGCTCCAAAACTCCATCCATGGGCTAGGCAATGTGTGACCTTGACGCTTTGGCCCTGAAATCATCATGAAAAGCTTCTAAACACCTTTTTGAAGCTAATCACCAACTAATATCTTGGTTAATGATCTGAAACTTAAATAACACAAGATTATTAGTAAACATAACTACATGAGTTAATCATCATCAAAACTAGAGTGGAAGGCCTTTGGGCCAACAATCTCCCCCTTTTTGATGATGACAAAACTCATGGAGTTATATATGCATGGATTAAAGTTAAGCTTCAAAGAAGTTCCCCCTTAACTCATGCATAGACATAAATAATAAGATATGGAAATGAAACACATGAATATGTATGCAAGTATGGAGATAAAACATGCAACAAGCATAAATCAAAATCTTTTTCTCCTATTTGCAATACAAAAACATATATGCATAAATAACAAGGAAGACAAATACTTCTCCCCCTTAAGCAATGAAAACATGCATATAAACTCAAATACTTCTCCCCCTTTTTGTCAATCATCAACAAAGGGTTCAAAATAAAATCAAATCAAACAAATTTTTTTCCCCCTTTTTGTCAAACAAAAAGATCAAGAAGGGGTTAAACAATCCAAACAATAAAATGAGGGGTAAAAATCTTGCTCCCCTTTTAGGTCAATTAAAACAATAAAACAATGTTCTCCCCCTTTTGTCTAAAACAAAAACAAGGTCAATAAGGGGTGACTATAAACAACATGATATCAATAGATAAATATGTCAATGAAGCATCTTGATATCAATAAAAAAAGATCAATAGATGTTATATGCTATATACATTCATGAAGAGGAAGACGTTAAGTTAGCTTCCCTACACATATGCATTACATGAAGGAGGGATATTAAGCCCTAATTCACATAACACACACTATGTAATGCATAAGAGGAGATGTGAAGCTCCCCCTACACACGTGTACCACATAACGAAGAGATGTTAAGCTCTTCAATATAAGATACACTCATCATGAATCTATATGCATATAATCAATACAATTCAAAACTTTTGTATTTTTCTTAAAAACAAAATTTTTAGATACCAATTTTAAGCAAAAACACATGAAATTAAACATAATAAATTTGAATGTCTAAATAAAGTTTTGATACCAATTGTAAATAATTTTCATATTAAACATATGATACCAATATAAAATTTTCAATCATAAAGTATGGGAGTGGGAAACAAATACCAATTGAAGAATCACCAATTGAAAGACAAAATTAAATTTTCTCCCCCTTTATGAAATACCAACTAAAAAGATGCAAGGGCTTGATACCAATTTAAAAGTAATCAATTGAAACAAAATTGAAGCTCAAGCACTAGCATAAACAAGATTTTGTGAAAAATTTATATCTTAAGCACAAATAAAAGTGTATGAAATAGAATGAGTACCAATCACCAATAGATGATACCAATTGAAAATATACATACACAATAAACATATGAGTATACAAAAGGATCAAAATGATACCAAATTGAAAGAGTTCAATGATACCAATTGACATAGCAATAAGTTCAAGTGTATACATCATATTACAATACCTCCCAATCAAGGTTCAAGTTTTAAATGATTTTCATTTTAAAGCATACAAGACCATGATCTCCCATCCATCCGCCCATAGATGGTAGGGGTTTTCAAAAATAGATTTGAAAATGTAGTTTTGTTTGAAAATCACTACCAAATTGAAGAATACGAACTAGTCAAAATGAAAAACTTGTTAACTAGTGCGAAATCCTTCAAGTAAGGAATAAACTAAAAATAATTTTAATAAAAACATGAAATCCACATGATAATCAACACTCTAATCTAATTGAGCACAATTTTGACTCATGAAAACAAAACATGAGCAAGCAATAAAAGTGAGTGTACATATAAAGTGTGAATATCATAATCATGAAATTTTTTCATTAAGCTCAATTATTCCTTAATCATGAAAACACGAAAATCATCAAAACTTATTTAATCTTCATGGCATATGTATGTCTAATACAAACTAAAGTATACATACATATCCAAAACACAACGAGTCCACAAAATATATGCATTAAGGCACGTGGCTCAAAAGGATAATCATGTATATCTAATAGTTTGGACAAGATAGACATATACATGAAGTTAAACAATTAAACACAAAATCAAGAAAATCTTCACCAAAACAAATTTCATTTCATGGTATATATATGAATTGTCAACACAATAAGTATACATACATATCCCTAAACACAATTAAGTCCATATATATAGATTTGCATGAAAGGCAAATGACTCAAGGGGTATACATGTATATCTTAAAGTTTGGCAATACAAACATATACATGAAGTGAAAACTCATAAAACAAATTCAAAAATGAGAATATAAGTTTAAAATGTATGAATCATCAAAACTAGACTATACTAGCACATTTAATGGGTTCAAATAAGCATTCAACTCAAACATATATAGATTTATTTGTGGCCCACTATATGTACAAGTATAAATCCTAGTCTTAATGAAAACTAACATCTAAACAAGTAATCTTAACATGGAGCATCAAAATACAATATTAAAATCATCATGATAAAACTAAAACATGATTACTATGTAAATTCACATGTATTAGATTCATGATGTACATTATAGCTTAAACAAAAATGAGAACACTAAGTATGAGTTCATGCAAGCATGTGTGTCTCAAATACTATACATGTATGTCAAGGATCTAATAAATATGATATTTACACACTAATCCATAGACAATGAAAACATGCTATAAAATATCAATATGAAAGCATGTAAACAATAATAATGAGTTAAGAATTGTTACCAAAACCGAGAAGGCAACTCTCCTTGTCTCCAAAACATGGTGGTCCTCTCCACCAAACCTTCCTTGAAAGTGATGCATCCAAATAATCTCCTTTAAGTACGGAATGCATCCACTCCAAGGTGCCGCTACTCTCACGTCATGTGAGAGCCCACACCTACATCAAAAATAATAGGAGGGGTGGTCTTTGGTACCCATATCTTCTTGGGTCCATGGGGGTTAGTACCTTCTTTAACCCAAACAAACTTCTTTGCTAAATTCTCAACATGTAAACGATCATAGCAAAATTTAGCAAGATGGCCTTTTCGGCCACAATGTGTACATGTGTACACATGAGCATACATGTGTTGATGGTGTCCGTGTGGAGCATGTGCATGCCGTGAAGGGTGTGCATGCATAAAAGTTGGAACTTATTTCTTACGAACCAAGGTTTCCAAGCGTGTATGGTTCTTAGCACATTGGCTCATAGTGGAGCCCAAACAATCCATTTTCTTCTTCAATATGTTTATATCATTTTTAATCAGAGAAGAAGTGGAGCATGCAAGGGGTGATCTAGGTGAAACTACCCTAGCATGGCAAACATGTTCATCAATCTTATTTTTCAAAACTTCATTTTTCTTTAAACAAACATTCAAATCATTTGAAATGGAAATAATTTTATTTTTCAAGTCAACATTCTCTTTTAAAACAAAATCAATTTTAGAAGACAAGTTTTCATTTTTCTTCAAAATAACATGGCAATCATTTTTAGTTTTTAAAAATTCATTTTCTTTTAGTGCAAGTTCCAATTGAGATCTTAATGCATCTCTTTCATTATAGACCTCAACCTTCTCTTGCAAAATACAATCAAGTTTAGAATGCAAACTCTTATTTTCTTTTTCAATTTCTAGACTTTTCTTTTTCAAAATCTTATATTTTTCTATTAACTTTTCACATACAATAGATAGTTCTTCATTTAAAGCATGGGGATCAATATTATCATCACATGAAGAACTAGCACTATCATCACAATCTAAGTGGGGTTCCGAATGTACCTCAAGGGAGTCATTCCCTTGGACCATGAAGCATTGTGACTCGACTCTCCACTAGATTCCTCTTCTTGAATTTGCACTTGAAGCTCGGAGGTGGTGGTGGTTGTTGTCAATTTGTTCCACACTGCAAAGGCGGAATCAATGTTAGAAACACGTAAAAAATAATCTTTAGATAAAGTGCTTCTAATGGCCTCTAGGGATTGTGCATTGGCCCCTATATGATTGCTATCACTAAGGAAGGATTCCTTGGTAATGGCAAGATAAACTTTATGACCTAGGGTTTGTAAATAAACGGTCATCCTAATCTTCCAAACATGAATGTTGGAAGGGTCAAACATAGGTGGGGTCATGAAGGCCATGGTAAACTATATGTGTGCAAACAAGCAAATGCAAACAAGATTAGCAAGCAAATGGATCTCACTCCTAGGATGTTAAGCCTAAGTATCAGGAGCACTTGCTCTGATACCAATTGAAAGGGAACACCTAGAGGGGGGGTGAATAGGTGTTAGTGCTAATCTAAAACTAAATGCAAAACTAAGTGCGCTAAATGCGAAAGCTAATGCAAATCTTGCACAAACTTAATACAACACAACAAGTGTAGCCGAATTCCCCGTGAAGGGCTCTGGACTAACTCTTCTTGATTCCCCTTGAATGGGTTGAGGTGCTATGTGAAGCTCTTGTTGGTTAAGTATAAGTTAGGCACACACACAAGCAACCCAAGCAAATAAGGATGAATAGCAATAAGAATATATGCAAGGCAACACAAGCAAATAGATATGTATGATATGAATTATGCTTAATACAAGCAAATATGATATGAATGAAGTATGATGCTTTGCACAATATAAAGAGAGAGTTTAGAGACAAGTGGATCAAACGCAAACACAATGATATGTTTCGAGGTTCGAGCACCCTTGCTCTGCATCCCCGCCTACACCACCATGTAGGATTTCCAATCCACTATACCGTCCACCGAGGACTCCCACCGAGGGAACCTTCACCGAGAAGGATTTTTACAATAATGGAGTACCGAACTCCTCTCTCAAACAACCACCTCACAACCGAGGGGTAGGCCCGTAGCCAAACAACAACAACCAACACCTCTACCGAAGAGGGTTTACAACCAAACTCCACCTCTCACTAGAGGGAGCAAACCAATAACCCAAATCACAACCTCAACTGTAATACCCCGTTCCTGGAATACGTACTTAGTTGCGTATTCAATTTTTCGATCGTATTTTTTCGATTTACTTCTTGTATTTGACCGATTTCAGTTTTAAAAATCATTTTCCAATATTATATATTTTCTATGATTTTCTGGAATTTTCCTGAATTTAATTAATATTTTCAAAACCGGTGTCGACCAGTGCCGCTGATCGATTCTCGGATTTTTATTCACAAACAGTTAGGAATTTCTAGAAGGTCCTTTAGACTTTATTTCTTAGAATCATATTTTCTATCAAATACTTTTTCTGAGAATTTTATGAATTTATGAAAATTCCAACGGAGTCGGTAGATAACTGATTCCGGGATTTTTAGTTTTAAAACTATAAGTTATTTCTTCAAAACGAATTTCACCATGAGTCTTAAATAATATTCTTGATTTTTATAGATTTGCAAGTCGTTCCGAGATACTTGAATTTCGGACGATTTCGGTATTTTCCGAAATGTTTTCCGCATCTTCGACCTAAACCTGGAAAATTGTCTTTTCAACATTTCTAAATTTTAATCCAAGAGAAATATTTTCATTTTTAATTTCCTTTCCTTTTTCCTTTTTCTTAATTTCCTTCCTTCCTCCACAACCACAAGTTTTTCCATTTCCAAAATTCCAATTCTTTTTCCAAAATTTCACCTCCACTCACTCCCACCTACTTCCTCATTTAATGCATCTCTCTCTCTCTCCCCCATGGCCGGCCAAGTGGCCAAAAAGAGGGACACTCATCCTCTCTCCTATTTGCAATAAACCCCCTCTCATTTGCATCATTTGCATCTCCTTTACAAAATCCCAATCCTATATAAACATTCCCTTTACACTTCTTTTCCTTTTTTACTTCCTTCCACCAAGAGATAGCCTTCACCCAAAATCCTCCTTCATCTCAACTCAAACCCTAACTCCAAAACACCAAGGTCTTCATCATCTCCACCTCAAGCAACCATTTTGAGCTTGGATCGTAGCTTCCTTCACCGCCAAAGATCACCTTGGCGCTATTCGTCGACAACGATCCTTTCGAAAGCGTAAAACGTCGATTTACCATTCCTAGTGAGTATCTTTACTCACCAAGACTTGATCAATCCCTACTATACTTGTATCTTCATATCTTGTATACATATGTCATCAAAATCATGTTTTTAGACCATCAAACACAACCATCAGAAATTCTGTTTGTACTCTGTTTCCCCCAGGATTAGTCGACTTGACCTAGGTATTAGTCGACTAACCCATCTGTTCTGAAACGTAACCTTTTCTGGAAACACAGTTTTAGTCGACTTAGCCTAATTACCAGTCGACTAGAGACCCTTAGTCGACTACACCCTTGACCCTAGTCGACTAACATTCCCTGTAACAGAAACCCAACTTTCTGTATCTCAGTTTTAGTCGACTTAGAGTATCTGTTAGTCGACTTGAGACCCCTATTAGTCGACTACTCCCTTGACCCTAGTCGACTAACTTTCCCTGAAACAGAACCTCAACTCTCTGGAACCCAGTTTTAGTCGACTAATTCAGACTGTTAGTCGACTAGACACCCCTACTAGTCGACTAACCCTTCCACCTAGTCGACTAATTCTGACTGTTTGTCTTAGTTGATTTCTTTTCTGAATTTGGATCTTATCATTGGTTCATGTGCTATGTATTATTGTTACTTGTGCTTCATGACTGATACCTCATGACATGTTACTTGATGGATCTTACTTCATATTACACCATGACTTGTTATTATATATTTCCACTTCATGACTTATTATTGTGTAGTCTCATTCCATAACTTGTTAATCAATGGATATCACCACTTATCATGCCATCACTTGAACCAAGCATGATACACTTGACTTTTGTATAAAATGGACCAACTTACATTGGGTCGGGGGAAAACATGCGGATATCGATATGTGTTCGTGTTTACAGTGATTTTAGGAATGTTGTGCAACTCATGTTCCGGTCTGACCTGTGGGCCACCAGGGACCGAGGGGAGTGCTTGCTCCCTCTTCCTGAATACTATCATGATAAAGGGCATACATAAGACCCTCCTGTTAGCCTAGCGGCTGGCTTCCGTCACCAAGCAACGGAACAATCCTGGACCGTTATCCCGGGCATGTACGGGATCCACTGTAAACATAGTTCGTCGATACAACCGCTGGTTTCCAATAACAACCTTGCTTCACTAGGATATGGATCTATGTGCGCTGGGACGCTGGGTCACATAGCTAGATATCGTAGTAAGACAAGTAATAATAATAATAGACTTTAATTGTGGATCCATCGTATTTGGACTTTATTCTTTATGCTTTTATTTCTTGCTGATTCATATTCATTATACCGTTCCATATTTCCTATATCTGTCTCTTAGCCATTTGGCTGTAGCCTGATTTTTGTTATGAGGTCTTGACCCCTTGGATTTGCATATTCAGGTTCTGAAGCTTGGATCGAAGTGGAGCCATCCACCGAGGATCAAGCTTTCTTTAGTGAGCAGGCCGATTAGCTCCAGTCCTTGTGCCAGATCTCCCTTTTTGACTCACGAGATCTTCATCCTACTCGTGAGCATTTTGTAGTTATATTGTATCTTTTACTTTTGGACTTGGTTGTGATGTAATACACATGTAATGTGTAATACTGTTATCATATCCTGTGATAGCTTTGTAGTTGTACTTTTAGTTGGCATATGTATGGATACCACGCTTTGTCGTGTACTCTGATTCTTGATGTACTTTTTGCTTAGCGTATATACGTGTGGGGCATTTTCTGACCTACGTATATACGTCGCGGTGACGTCCCCGTATCCGTGGGACCGGGGCGTTACAGGTTGGTATCAGAGCCTAGGCTCTCACACCTATAGTACAATCAAGCAGCAAATTACTGTAATTTGCTATTGCCAACTACAATGTACAAAGTTATCCAGTCCTTCTTAATCCCTTCTTGACTCCTTTCCTTGTGTCCTAAACTCCTTCCATTTGTTTCCAAATTCCAGTTATCTTATCCCAATTCGGTATGGAGAGAAGGACGGGATGAAACCATTCCGGACAAGCATCGAATGGACCCGCGGGAGAGAATGTGGACATTCTGAGGGTCATTCAGACGATGATGGAGAACCAGCAGCAACAGACGGAACTCCTCCGACAAGAATTGGCAGCTCCAAAGGAACAGAGGCGGGAAATATTTCAGACTTCAGACGGCTGCAACCAGCCATATTCACGGGTGAAGAGAAACCCCTGGATGCTGAGCAATGGCTGACAGACACCACAGACTTATTGAACGCAGCCCGGGTACCAAAGGAGAACCAAGTGGAGGTTGCTAAGATTCAATTGAAGGATATAGCCAGAACTTGGTGGCTGGCTGAGGAGGCCAGATTGGAGAAGCCTGTCACCTGGGACACATTCTCCAAGAGCTTTTATAGCAGATTCTTCCCTGCCACTGCTCAGAAGGACATGGAAGAGCAGTTCATCAGACTTCAGCAAGGGAATAGATCCGTGGATGAGTATGCCGCGGAATTTCTCAGACTTAGCCGCTTTGCTCCGTACATGGTAACTGATGAGGAGAAGCGGGCTAGTAGGTTTCAGCAGGGCTTGCAGATGGACATCCAAGTTTTCCTAATGCCCCAGCAGCTGAAGACTTATTCAGAGGTTCTCACCATAGCTCGAGAGGTGGAGCGTGGGCTAGAGAAGAAGCAAGAGAACCAGATGAAGAACCAGGCCATGAAGAGGCCATTTGCACCAATGGGAAGAGGAAGCCCTTACAGAGCAGCAAAGGTTCAGACTGTGAGGCAACCATTCAGACCAGCTCCTTACCAGACGGCCCAACCTTTTTCCTTCTGCAGCTATTGTCAGAAACCAGGCCATATTCGTCAGAATTGCCGTAGGGCAAATGGGTTATGTTTGGTGTGTGGTTCCCGAGACCATTCCATAGAAACCTGTCCACACAGGAGAATGGGGATAGCGGCCAAGCTTTGCCAGCACTGCAGGGACCGAATGGACAGAGAGCACTCCCAGGGCCACCGGGGCAGAGGAATCAAGGACCGATGATCAGGAGAGTTCCTCCCCCTCCTCCACAGCAAGCTATTCGCCCAGTCCAGAGAGGAGCTAGGACTGCTGCAGGGCGTGGAAGGGGTCAAGCCTTCAATTTGACAGAAGTAGAGGCTGAGACTTCTGAGGAGGTGATAACAGGTAATATCAGGGTGCATTCTAAACCTGTTTTAGCCCTCTTCGATTCAGGTGCTTCACATTGTTTTATCTCAGATCACTTTGTGGCATTGCATTCTATACCTGTTAGATCTTTAGACCACAAATGGGAGATTAGTACAGGGAATGGAGTGGTCATATCTTCTAGAGTTTGTGCTGACTGTCCAGTAGAACTTTGTGATAAGACCTTGGCCATAGATATGCTCGTACTAGACACCAAGGGGTACGACGTAATCTTAGGCATGACCTGGCTCAGTCAATATTATGCAGTTATTGACTGTAGGGAGAAGAAGATTATTTTCAGGATCCCTCTTCAACCGGAGTTCCAATTCAGTGGAGAAGTGAAGTCTACCAAGAGAAAGGCTCGGATGACTACTTCGGAGGTTCAGAAGGGAGTGCCGGTGTGGGATGAATTTCCAGGAGTGTTTGCTGAGATCTCAGGACTGCCACCTGAAAGGATGATTGAGTTCTCTATTGAGATTGTGCCTGGAACAGCTCCTATATCCAAGGCTCCGTACAGGATGGCACCAGCGGAGTTGGAGATTCTGAAGAAGCAGCTACAGGAATACTCAGACAAGGGATTGATTCGACCAAGTACTTCACCATGGGGAGCTCCAGTGCTGTTGGCGAACAAGAAGGATGGTGGTAAAAGGCTTTGTGTTGATTATAGAGAATTGAACAAAGTTACCATCAAGAACAAGTATCCCTTACCAAGGATTGATGATTTGTTTGATCAGCTTCATGGAGCCCGAGTATTCTCTAAACTAGATTTACAGTCGGGTTACCATCAGCTAAGGGTGAGGAAGGAGGATATTCCGAAGACGGCATTCAGGACCCGTTATGGCCACTATGAGTTTCTAGTTATGCCTTTCGGAGTCACCAATGCCCCTTCAGTTTTCATGGATTTGATGAACAGACTGTTCTCGCCCTATTTGGATCAATTTGTTGTTGTTTTTATAGATGACATCTTGATCTATTCAAAGAGCAACAGGGAGCATGCAGAACACTTGAGGATTGTATTGCAGACTCTACAGCAGGAGCAGCTTCATGCTAAGAGGAGCAAGTGTGACTTTTGGTTGGACAGTATAGCCTTCCTTGGGCACATAGTTTCAGCAGAAGGGATTTCAGTTGACCCCAGCAAAGTCCAGGCGGTGAGAGATTGGCCAATTCCGAGGACGGTGACTGAGATTAAGAGCTTTCTGGGACTAGCCGGATATTACCGACGCTTTGTCCAAGATTTCTCTAGGATTGCAGTTCCGTTAACCCATCTCACTCGGAAAGGAGAAAGGTACATATGGACAGAAGAATGTACAGTAGCTTTTGAGGAATTGAAGCAGAGACTCATTTCAGCTCCAATCTTGAAGACTCCCTCAGGAAGAGGAGGGATGGTCATATTCAGTGATGCATCAGGAAAAGGCCTGGGGTGTGTGCTTATGCAACATGATCATGTCATAGCCTATGCATCCAGGCAACGAAGACTCATGAGCGGAATTACCCAACTCATGACTTGGAACTAGCAGCTGTTATATTTGCCTTGAAGATCTGGAGGCATTATCTTCTGGGAGATAAGGTATTGATATACACGGATCACAAGAGCCTCAAGTATATTTTCTCACAGAAGGAGTTGAACATGAGGCAGAGGCGGTGGCTGGAGTTAATGGCGGACTATGATATAGACTTGCAATATCATCCAGGCAAGGTCAATACAGTGCCGGATGCACTGAGCAGGAAGCCAGAGAATAGAGTGCTTGTCCAGCTTACTCAGCAGAAGGAGTTGATTCAAGACATCATCAGATTGGACTTAATGTTGGTACAAGGAGTTGATAAGGCAGGACAGTTCATGACCTTGCAGATTCAGTCAACATTGATAGATGAGATCAAGGAAGCTCAAAAGGAAGATCTCAGATTGCAGTCATTCCGAGCTCAGGTAGAGGCTGGATTGAGGACTGATATCTGTATTCATCCAGATGGTGCATTATATTTTGGCAGCAGGATTTGTGTTCCCCAAGGAGAAGTTCGGCAGAAGATTCTAGCAGAAGCTCACAGTTTCAGCCTATTCCATACACCCAGGGGGAAACAAGATGTATCAAGACTTGAAGAAGCAGTTTTGGTGGAATGCTATGAAGAGGGAGATAGCCCAGTATGTTGCCAAGTGCTTGGTTTGTCAGCAGATAAAGATAGAGCATCAGAGGTCAGCTGGACTTCTACAACCTTTACCGATACCTGAGTGGAAGTGGGAGCACATCACCATGGATTTTGTCACGGCATTGCCTCGAAGTCCTAAGGGTAATAATGCCGTGTGGGTAATCATTGATCGCCTCACCAAGTCAGCCCACTTCATACCATTCAGGGTGGGTCAGTCAACAGAAGTTTTGGCAGACAAGTACATGAAGGAGATAGTTCGTCTACATGGAGTTCCAGTTAGTATTGTTTCAGACAGAGACACCAGATTCAGATCTCATTTCTGGGAAAGTCTCCAAGAGAGTCTGGGAACTCGTCTGAAGTTCAGTACTTCATATCATCCTCAGACAGACGGACAATCAGAGAGGGCCATCCAGATTCTTGAAGATATGCTAAGGGCTTGCATGATTGAGTTCAAGGGATCGTGGGAAGATCATCTTCACTTGGCGGAATTTTCTTATAATAACAGCTACCAGGCAAGTATCAAGATGGCACCCTTTGAAGCATTGTATGGAAGAAAGTGTAGATCACCGATCTGTTGGGATGAAGTCGGTGAGAGGACACTTTTGGGGCCAGAAATCCTGATTCAGACAACAGAGAAAGTCAGGATCATCAGAGACCATCTCAGAGCAGCACAGAGTCGGCAGAAGAGTTGGGCTGACACACTGAGAAGGCCATTGGAATTCCAGACAGGGGATCATGTGTTTTTGAAGATATCACCTACAAAGGGAGTAATCCGGTTCGGTACTCGTGGAAAGCTTAGTCCGAGATATATCGGCCCATTCGAGATCTTGGACCGAGTGGGAGATGTGTCTTACAGGTTGGCGTTACCGCCATCTTTGGACGGAGTTCACAATGTATTCCACGTATCACAGCTGAGGAAGTATGTGAAGGATGATAGTCATATCCTGAATCACTCCGAACTGGAACTACAACCAGATTTGTCATACCAAGAGCAACCGATGGCCATTTTGGACAGAAGTGTCAAGACATTGAAGAACAAGGCAATACCATTAGTGTTGGTGTCTTGGAACAGACATGCACCAGGAGAGGCCACGTGGGAACGAGAGGATGTTATCCGTGAGCGTTATCCGCAACTCTTCACATCTTGATTGGTAAAGCTCTTTCTTCTCATCCTTCTTTATTGCTGCCTTTCACTTCCTGTTATCCTTCCTTACCGTCACCTTCCACTTTATGAAATTTCGAGAACGAAATTTTTGTAAGGTGGATGGATTGTAATACCCCGTTCCTGGAATACGTACTTAGTTGCGTATTCAATTTTTCGATCGTATTTTTTCGATTTACTTCTTGTATTTGACCGATTTCAGTTTTAAAAATCATTTTCCAATATTATATATTTTCTATGATTTTCTGGAATTTTCCTGAATTTAATTAAATATTTTCAAAACCGGTGTCGACCAGTGCCGCTGATCGATTCTCGGATTTTTAATTCACAAAAAGTTAGGAATTTCTAGAAGGTCCTTTAGACTTTATTTCTTAGAATCATATTTTCTATCTAAATACTTTTTCTGAGAATTTTATGAATTTATGAAAATTCCAACGGAGTCGGTAGATAACTGATTCCGGGATTTTTAGTTTTAAAACTATAAGTTATTTCTTCAAACGAATTTCACCATGAGTCTTAAAATATTCTTGATTTTTAGTAGATTTTGCAAGTCGTTCCGAGATACTTGAATTTCGGACGATTTCGGTATTTTCCGAAATGTTTTCCGCATCTTCGACCTAAACCTGGAAATTGTCTTTTCAACATTTCTAAATTTTAATCCAAGAGAAAATATTTTCATTTTTAATTTCCTTTCCTTTTTCCTTTTTCTTAATTTCCTTCCTTCCTCCACAACCACAAGTTTTTCCATTTCCAAAATTCCAATTCTTTTTCCAAAATTTCACCTCCACTCACTCCCACCTACTTCCTCATTTAATGCATCTCTCTCTCTCTCTCCCATGGCCGGCCAAGTGGCCAAAAAGAGGGACACTCATCCTCTCTCCTATTTGCAATAAACCCCCTCTCATTTGCATCATTTGCATCTCCTTTACAAAATCCCAATCCTATATAAACATTCCCTTTACACTTCTTTTCCTTTTTTACTTCCTTCCACCAAGAGATAGCCTTCACCCAAAATCCTCCTTCATCTCAACTCAAACCCTAACTCCAAACACCAAGGTCTTCATCATCTCCACCTCAAGCAACCATTTTGGAGCTTGGATCGTAGCTTCCTTCACCGCCAAAGATCACCTTGGCGCTATTCGTCGACAACGATCCTTTCGAAAGCGTAAAACGTCGATTTACCATTCCTAGTGAGTATCTTTACTCACCAAGACTTGATCAATCCCTACTATACTTGTATCTTCATATCTTGTATACATATGTCATCAAAATCATGTTTTTAGACCATCAAACACAACCATCAGAAATTCTGTTTGTACTCTGTTTCCCCCAGGATTAGTCGACTTGACCTAGATATTAGTCGACTAACCCATCTGTTCTGAAACGTAACCTTTTCTGGAAACACAGTTTTAGTCGACTTAGCCTAATTACCAGTCGACTAGAGACCCTTAGTCGACTACACCCTTGACCCTAGTCGACTAACATTCCCTGTAACAGAAACCCAACTTTCTGTATCTCAGTTTTAGTCGACTTAGAGTATCTGTTAGTCGACTTGAGACCCCTATTAGTCGACTACTCCCTTGACCCTAGTCGACTAACTTTCCCTGAAACAGAACCTCAACTCTCTGGAACCCAGTTTTAGTCGACTAATTCAGACTGTTAGTCGACTAGACACCCCTACTAGTCGACTAACCCTTCCACCTAGTCGACTAATTCTGACTGTTTGTCTTAGTTGATTTCTTTTCTGAATTTGGATCTTATCATTGGTTCATGTGCTATGTATTATTGTTACTTGTGCTTCATGACTGATACCTCATGACATGTTACTTGATGGATCTTACTTCATATTACACCATGACTTGTTATTATATATTTCCACTTCATGACTTATTATTGTGTAGTCTCATTCCATAACTTGTTAATCAATGGATATCACCACTTATCATGCCATCACTTGAACCAAGCATGATACACTTGACTTTTGTATAAAATGGACCAACTTACATTGGGTCGGGGGAAAACATGCGGATATCGATATGTGTTCGTGTTTACAGTGGTTTTAGGAATGTTGTGCAACTCATGTTCCGGTCTGACCTGTGGGCCACCAGGGGACCGAGGGGAGTGCTTGCTCCCTCTTCCTGAATACTATCATGATAAAGGGCATACATAAGACCCTCCTGTTAGCCTAGCGGCTGGCTTCCGTCACCAAGCAACGGAACAATCCTGGACCGTTATCCCGGGCATGTACGGGATCCACTGTAAACATAGTTCGTCGATACAACCGCTGGTTTCCAATAACAACCTTGCTTCACTAGGATATGGATCTATGTGCGCTGGGACGCTGGGTCACATAGCTAGATATCGTAGTAAGACAAGTAATAATAATAATAGACTTTAATTGTGGATCCATCGTATTTGGACTTTATTCTTTATGCTTTTATTTCTTGCTGATTCATATTCATTATACCGTTCCATATTTCCTATATCTGTCTCTTAGCCATTTGGCTGTAGCCTGATTTTTTGTTATGAGGTCTTGACCCCTTGGATTTGCATATTCAGGTTCTGAAGCTTGGATCGAAGTGGAGCCATCCACCGAGGATCAAGCTTTCTTTAGTGAGCAGGCCGATTAGCTCCAGTCCTTGTGCCAGATCTCCCTTTTTGACTCACGGGATCTTCATCCTACTCGTGAGCATTTTGTAGTTATATTGTATCTTTTACTTTTGGACTTGGTTGTGATGTAATACACATGTAATGTGTAATACTGTTATCATATCCTGTGATAGCTTTATAGTTGTACTTTTAGTTGGCATATGTATGGATACCACGCTTTGTCGTGTACTCTGATTCTTGATGTACTTTTTGCTTAGCGTATATACGTGTGGGGCATTTTCTGACCTACGTATATACGTCGCGGTGACGTCCCCATCCGTGGGACCGGGGCGTTACATCAACCTTTACCAAAGAGGGAGCAACCAAGAAATCAAGGGTTTACAATAGGTGGTCTCTTTCAACCACAAACCTCTTTCCTTTTTCTTTTTCCACAACAAATGATCCTAATAGATTAGGATAGAAGATAGCACAAGTGTGGAAAACTAGGTGTTTGGAAAATAAGCAACAAAGAAAACACTTGGAAAATTCTTGCAAAAGATATAGAATGAAAACCAGACAAATCTCCCAAAATCCTCTTTTCTTTGATTTTTCCAAAAACCTAAAACAATAAAGATTGAAAGATTAAAGCCCCAAATACTTTTGAAAACTCTTTAAAAACACTTAAGAAGGTCTGAAAATTTTGCACTTGAAAACTTCTACAAAAACTATGAAGAGATGGGGTATATATAGCCCCAATACAAAACTAGCCGTTAGAGCTGAGCTGACAGCTCTGACAGGCAACGGTCGACCGGCCCGGTCGACCGCCAACGGTCGGAAATATGACCGTTGGGCAACTGCGGTCGACCGGCCCGGTCGACCGAAACAACAGAGAGCACTGTAAGTGCCCCGGTCGACCGGAGCGGTCGACCGTCTCAGTGCCTCAAACGTGCACATATTTGTGCACGTCGGTCGACCGGCCCGGTCGACCGACTTCACCCAAGTCGACTAGGTCAGGTTGACTAGTCGACTGATTGAAGCCTGGAACAGAAATCTGGGTCAGAAAAACAGTGTAAAATATTTTTCTAATAATCTTTTAACACTTCTAAAAATCACCAAAAATAGTTTTATCATTTTATATGGAAACACAAACTTGTGATAAAAATTTCAAGACATATATCAATCATATCAATTCATTTTGAGTCTTGCAAATTTTATCAAAAACAAAACACTTGTATTTTTATCAAACTTGATTTTTCAATACTTGAATAGGATAGTCAAAATAAGTTTGTCTAGCAAGTTAAACTATGTATGTATATTGAACACATCTAATATACATAGAAATAAAGTAAACTTGTTTTGATCTACTATTCATAAAAACCAAATCCAAAACATAAAACTTTTTGTGTGTGTTGCACTTGAGCATATCAACTATACTAAACTTTACAAATGGATCTAAAACACACTATCTAAACTATGGATACCTAAGTCTTCTTGACGATCTTCATCTTCAAGTAGACTTGCTCCAAAACTCCATCCATGGGCTAGGCAATGTGTGATCTTGACGCTTTGGCCCTGGAATCATCATGAAAAGCTTCTAAACACCTTGTTGAAGCTAATCACCAACTAATATCTTGGTTAATGATCTGAAACTTAAACAACACAAGATTATTAGTAAACATAACTACATGAGTTAATCATCATCAAAACTAGAGTGGAAGGCCTTTGGGCCAACAAAAAGAGCAGAAAAGAATACAAGGATTTAACGTGGTTCAGCTCAAACTTGGCCACATCCGTGGGAGAGATTTGAGAGAGTATTATTAATAAACTTAGTATAAGAGATCTAACCTTTCCCTGATTCTCACAAGAGTACTCGCCTTTCTCTTGAATCCACTAGATTATAAGAGTAAACCTTCTCTCTATGTACCATCACCTTCTTCTCTCTTTCTTGGCTTTCTTTTCACATTTCGTGTTATAATGTACTGGGTTACAATCTTTATTTATAGAGTTTTATAATACAAATCCTATTCGAACTATGAGATGATCTTGGTCGTCGGATACTTGAAGAACTTGATCAATCCTTGTAGGAGTTGATTTTCTCGATTTAGAAAAATTCTCGACCCTTCAAACTTTAAAAATAAATCTTCATTGAATAGGAACTGATTTTTATTCGAATTCCACCAGAAAAAGAAACATGAACGCACCTGAATAGGAAACAAAAAGACTATTCTGGCCTTAGACTGTCGACGGGTCACTATGCATGTCAAAAGCATGAGATCAATTTACTTTATATTACTTGTTGTTGACAGACAAACTGATGATTGCCACACTTTTTTTTCCTTCTGATTTGTTTCTTTTTCAAGTCTTCTTTTTCTTCAATACGATTGGATATTCTTGGACCATCATTTCTTTCTTGAGAATAAGACAAATTTCCAGCACATCCCGATGCCCAAAATGTTGTATGTGTTAGATAATTTGTGCAAAATTATTTTTCAAAATATGAAAAAGTTTTCAAACTATATATATTTTATGCATACACATATTTCAACAAATCAAAATAGCTCATTGGAAAGACTTATTTTGTCACACTAAAGATCATATGTTCAAAGCTTTTCGAAGGTAAGCTTAGAATAATTTTTTATCTAACTAATTTCCCTATAGGTACAAAGTATTTGAGCTTGGTCTTGAGCTAGATCTAGTTAATATAGCTAAGACCTTTGATCTCCCTAAAATGAATCTGAACAAGTTCTTTAGACTTCCCTAATTAAGAGATGAAGACCCTTGGATTGAATTCATTGAATCTCGACAAGTCTTTTGGACTTCTCTAATTAAGTGATGGAGACCATGGGTTGGATTCATTAAATCTGGACAAGTCCTTTAGACTTTTTAACTAAGGATAGAGACCATTGGGTTGGATTCATTGAATCTGGCAAATCCTTTGGGTTTCCCTGATTAGGAGATGTAAATCACTAGGTTGGATTTATTGAACCTGGACAATTCTTTTAGGTTGTACTCATTAAATGTGACTTTTGAGCTGGATTTATTGAATATGAACAAGTCTCTTGGGCTATCCTCATTACGGGATGGTGACCCTTGGGATAGCTGGGAGTCCTATAAATAGGCTTTATATAGCTCATTTGGAGTAACATCATCACCAGAAAATCAAATGACAAAGAGATTTGGCTAGTCTACAAGAGTGCAATACAAGAAGTGTGTCCAGCCTGTCAGTAGAGCTCTGTCCTGTGTCATACCGAGAAAGTTACTTGCCTGATCAGATCGAGAAGATTACCAGAGAAGTTGATTGGCGCATACTAGAGTTCTTCAATTGCTACTCCTACTGCGAGCAATTTAGCTTTGGGATCCTTATACCAGAGTTGGCTAAACATGCTTCAAGCACAACATTCAAGGACGTACACCAGCTCTACTACAAAATATTTTGATATCCAATTTCTAGGAAAGTTCACTTTCCTCTAATCTATTTTTCATTTATTCTAACAATATGTGCACCTCCAGGATGAGTAGTTCAACCTCCTATATTTTAAACTTAAGTATGAACCAATTAATAGGTGTCGAGCTATTAATAATATTCAAAAAACGAGAAAACTTAAAAGAAAAAAAACAGAAAGCCAAAATTATGGCCAAGAAGAAACAAGAAAGCAAAATAGGATCCCGTGCCGTATAAATTGAGAAGTCATATTTTCGGCCGAAGGGAGGTTTTTTCTTATCACTCCTTCACAAATTTTATTCGTCCTTCCTTCTCTCCGCCTCTTCCTCCTCCTCTCTCCGCCTCTTCCTCCATCTTCTCCTCCCCTCTCTCTGGCTCTTCGTGTTGGCTCAAAAGTTTATAATTCTAGTTTTGATGATGATTAACTCATGTAATTGTAGTACTAATGATCTTGTTTATATAATTCAGATATTCAATCAAGATCTTAATTGATATTTAGCTTTAACAAATATTTAAAGTTAAGTTTTGAATTTAGCACATATTGATTCAAGAGCTCAAGTATAAAGAACATATTAAGTACTCAAGGAGGAGTCTACATGAATCATGTTTGGAACAAGTCAAAGTAAAGAAGAAGATCATATCAAGAAGAAAACTTTGTTTTATAAGAATTTAGAATTTGTGTAGTATAAATTACTTTTGATTGCTCAAGCCTATACACTTGCACACACAAATGTTTGATATTAATCAAGAACAAAAGTTTCGATTTTTGGTTTGATCCGTTTTTAGTTTCATGAATAGATTTCATCAAAAATAAGTTTATATTTTTATGTGTATTGGATTTTATCCATACAAATTGGTGCTTCAAATGAGTTTGAGAAACTTGTTTTTGTATTTATATAAATTTTGGAAAAACTTCTTTTTTCATTTAAACTTTAGTTTTGGAAAAATAATTTTCAATATAGTTTATATTTTCAAGATTATATTTCTATCTCAAAAACAAGTTCACATGTTTGTAATATGTGTTAATTTTTGATTACACATATTTGTACTCTAGTGTATTTATATGAACTTATTTTTGTAAATTTTACAGAGATTTATTTGGATTCAAAAAGATTTAAAAATATTTTTTAAAAGATAGAAAATCATGTATTTGGGCTGAGCCTAGTTGACTGCTAGCCCAGAGCAGTTGCTCTGTCGGTCGACTGCCCCGTCTACCGGATATGCACAGCCTTGTGCTTGTGCATGTCAGTCAACCAATCGGTCGACCACAGATCTTGCAGTGCTCTCTGTTTTGGGTTTTGGTCAACCACTAGACACCAGAGAGCACAGCTCTCTGGTGTTGGGTACGGTCAACTGTAGGTCGACCGGCAACCCCAATGGCTAGAAAACTGGTTGTTGGGCGGTCGATCGGCCTGTCCACCGACATGCTATTTCAACCCGTGTTTTGCCCCAATGGCTCTATGTTCTAGAGCTCTATAAATTGGGGTTTTTTGGCTGAGTTTTCACTATGATTTTCTCAACCACTTTTCTTGCTCAGATTGACCTGTCTTTAACAAGTTTTTCAACAAGTTTTAGAGTTCACATCAAAAGAGAGTTTTCAAGAGTGTTTCTCTTGAGTTTTCAAAAGAATTTTTTTAGTTTCTCACTTTCAATCTATCTAGTTTTCTCATATAAGCTTGAGCTTTTATTGTCAAATCTATCCTATAAGATTCTTGTTTGTGAGAATAGTTTGTTTGTGATCAAGAAGTTAATCAAGTGTTCTATCTTATATTTGAGAAGTTGGAGGTTACGGCCTCGGAGAGCTTGTGGGATCGTATGTGTTGTTGTTCTTACGGAAACAAGCGAGAGACTTGTGAGTGTAAGAGCTATTGAGAGAACTTGTAGGTGTTGCGACACTGAGTGATCTTGCTAGATTGATTTTAATGGAAATCCTTCATTGATGTAAAGGTGGGGACATAGAGCAAATGGCTCGAACCTCGAAACAATTCTTCCGTATTTGCGATTGCTTACCCATTTACTCGTTTGTGTTTATATCTTGCATGCTTATATTACTTATCTATCTACACATGCTTGATATTATTATTTGTGCTTACACTTGTTTGAACCGAGAGCAATTAAGCACTTCAACTCTTGATCAAGAGGAATCATGAGAAGTTCTAGAGCTCTTCACGAGAAATTCAGTTTCACTCTTTGGTTATCATTTGTGTGATAGTTTTAATTAGCATAAACGTTTTATTTTCTGCATTTGATTAGCACATTATCTTTTCACCCCCTCTATGTAATTTACTCCGTCTCTCCCCTCATCCCCTCTCCGCCTCCCCCTTCCCCCCTCTCTGTCTCTAGCCTTCCTCTCCACTCTCCTCTATCTCTCTCCCCCTCTCCTCTCCGTCCTTCTTTCTCCCTCTCACCGTCACCGTCGATCAATTTTTCACCGCCTAATAGCGGTATACTAGCATATTATATTTATTTTTAATTTTAAGAAGAAAATGATATATCTTTTAATACTATCCTCGACCCACTTTGAGACATTATTCCCAACTTGAATCACGGCCCATTTTGGGCCTGTTTGGTTAAGGGTGGAAGTGAGGAAGTGAAGAAGTGAGGAAGTGATAATAGTTCCCTTTGGAACTTGGAATTGGTTAGTAAGTTTTCTGATGTTTGGATGTTGTTGGGAAGTGTGGTTTGGAAAATGTTATGTCTTTTCCGGTGTTTGGATGGTAATGTGGAAGTGAAAGTGGAAAAGTTGACCACAAAGTTGACCGCAAAATAATATTAAATTAAAATTAATTAAGAAAAATAAAATTAGACTGTAATTAGAATGCAAGTGAGATTTACATGAGTAAAAAATTAACTGTTTTGTATTACAACTTATTACAAATGAGATTTACATGACCACAAAATTAACTGTAGCACTCTGAAAGTGAGGAAAACGTTGTGTAAAGGAGAAAGAGATAAGTAAAAGAACTTTTTCCATTTTCCTTTTTCGGTGTTTGGATGAACAGCGAAAATAAAAAAAGACACTTCCCACTTCCTCACTTTCACCCAATTCCTTTAATCCAAACCCCCAAAGGAAAGCAGCAAGGAATCGGATCCTTCGAGACATTAACCGATCCACCCGCTATAAAAGAATCCCTAGGCGGAGGCCCTCGCCCTCCCCCACCCCAACAAAACGAGTGATTGCAATCTAGTCAGCGCCCCATCGCAAGCCAGAGAATCGAAGCGGAGCGAAACAGCGGTGGTGATGGCAGCGGTTTCGGCATGGGCGAAACCGGGCGCTTGGGCCCTCGAGTCCGAGGAACACGAGGCGGCGGCCGCCGCCTCAGCCCTCGATAGGGTTACTCCTCCTCCGACTCTCACCAGTCCACCACCGACTTCCCCTCTCTCTCCGCCGCCGCCACCGCCAAGATCCCCAAGAAGAAGAAGAAGCAAACCCTAAGCCTCGCCGAGTTCACCACCGGCAGCTCCGTCGCCCCCGGCGCCGGAAGTTCCAGCCTTCATCCAAAACCCTAATTTCTGATGAGCTCCTCGCGCTTCCCACTGGTCCCAGGGAGAGATCTGAGGAGGAATTGCAGCGATCTCGCGGGTTTGGGTACTTAACGGTGGCGGACGGGACAGGGGGCCGGCTGGGGCTTCGGATGAGTCCAGAAGGGGACCTGCTAGGGAGCCGAGGGATTTGGGCCCGTCTCGTGCTGATGAGGTTGATGACTGGGGCGCGACAAAGAAATCAGTGGGGGGTTTTGAGAGGAGAGAGAGGGAGAGGGGGTTCTTTGATTCGCAGTCGAGGGCTGATGAATCTGACAGCTGGATCTCGAAGAAGGCAGTGCTCCGCCTCCAGCGAGCGATGCAAGGAGAGAAAGGAGGGGTTTTGATCTGTTTAATAGGGAGGGATCGAACGGGAGTGGAGTGGATTCGGATAGTTGGGGGAAGAAGAGGGAGGAGAACGGGGGAAGCGGGTGGAGGCAGCACGGGAGTGGGGTGGATTCAGATAATTGGGGGAAGAAGAGGGAGGAGAATGGGGAAGCGGGGGAGGCCGAGGCTTGTGTTGCAGCCACGGATGCTGCCGATTGTGAATGGGGCTAATGAAAATGAGAAGGTGGTAGAGGTGAAGAGTAAAGGGGCAAATCCGTTTGGAGAGGCGAGGCCAAGGGAGGAGGTTTTAAGGAGAAGGGGAAGGACTGGAAGGAGATTGATGAGAAGCTTGAGGCAGCAAAGATTCAGGAAGTGACGCCTCCCGTTGGGAGAAAGGGGTTTGGAATGGGGAATGGTTTGAAGGAAGAGCGGACAGAGAGGGCTTGGAGGAAGCCGGAAGCAAACATTGCTACTCCACCACCAAGGTCTGGGTTTTGATTCTTTCACTTAAAGTTCTTTCTCCAGATATATTTGCTGACAATATAGTGTAGCTTTGCTTTTATAGTTTTACTTAGACTTGGTTTCTGTTTGCTATCCATTTCTATGTTTGTGTTAACTATTGAGCATCAGAGGAGAGCTTAATTATTTATGATTTCCTGATTGCTTGCTGTCTGTTATAGGAATACATGAAATTATAAATTTTGGATAATGCTGCAACATCTGGAATATATGCAGTGTTTTTCTTCTTTTTCGGCTTTTGATGTTGTTTCCTTCTTTCTCCTAATACATGTCATTTTATGTGACTACTTCTTTGCTATTTTGGCTCAGGTTTTCTCATTTTTAAAGTAGAGCTTCATGTCAAGATGTTTGTGGTTTTATGCTGTAGTGTAATTTGACTATAATTAAACTCATATACTATACATTCTAGTTTTAGCATCATTATATGTGGTGAATGTGGTAACCGTTGCCTGAATTGTCTTTACTTTAGAGGAAGAGGAGTAGATGGATGGGGAAAAACCAGGGCCAAAGGTCAGAAGAGGGAAAACTAATTTCCTTATATTTCTATTAGTTTCCTTTAGATCTTAGCGGCACTATAAGCTTCCAAACAAGAAACAAACTATATAGTCCTGAGTAGATTTTCTAAATATCAAGTATAATTAGTAAATTTGTGCCACAAGAAGTTGGTGGTACAATTTAGAATGTTCATTTGCTCTTAAGATCCACTATTATCTAGTGGGCGGTGGTATTGAGTCACTCTCTGGAGCACCGGTCATATGGTTTTAAAAATAAAGAGACTAACTGTAGCTGCATACATATAATCAGATCCATATAATTAGCTAACTTTTGTATGTCTGCATGATTTTTGTTAGATTTGCCATCCCTGTCATCATGTTCCTCAGTTGTCTGCCAGATAATATGCAGACAGTGCTACTTTTTCATGAGGATAGTAATAATTGCACCTCTTTTCTTTTAAATCTTGAAAGAGTGTTTTACTCTTTGGCCTTTTGTCATTGATCTGTCCAAACTTTATGAAATTCTATTTCTTTTTCCTTTTTTTAACATTTTCTTTCTTTCGAAGGGCTCTTCCTAAATTCTTTGTGAGGATTTCTTGGAAGGATTCCTCCTATACAATGTCATCTTTGTGGCTATGTTGTTGATGGGGTGTACATGAGTATCTGAGATATTCAAATCTGCTCTGTAATCAACCGAAATACTAGATCAGATGTAGACATAGATATGGTTGATATAATTCAGATGTCAAAATGGGTATCCAGATATAAACGGTGGATTTGACTGTATTTAGATCGGTTAAATATATCCACTCCGCATTCATTGCTATAAATTATATATTTTTGTCATATGTATATTACATATTCTGATTCTATACATTGCTTGCTTATTTCATAGGACAGCTGTAACCTTAGGATTCTGATTTGACCCTTATGGACCTAAAGAAAGCGGACGATGAAGATTTTCTTTGCAAGTCCTACATCATTATACACATATATATATGAGCTGGTTATAGGTAAATATTAGGAACTAGATTATGACATGATTCTTTGTTTTGGGGGTAACCAATAATTCCTGGGATCTGTCTCAATTGGGAATTATATTTTTTGAGAATTCATCTAATTGAAGGCATGGAAAGTAAATTGAACAATTCAAGATCTTCAAGAAAGTTGGTTAGTCGCATCATTTAGAGGTTAGTTATTGATTTAAGGGACATGAATCATGACATTTGAACATTGGTGGTCTGTCAAAATTTTGTATTGCAAAGAGTGGTTAAAGGACATGAAAATTTGAAGACCCCAAAGGTGGTCAAATGACATTGTGTAGCTCAATTTCTCATCCCAGTCAAGTAAATGTTTGGATAACAGTTCTGTGACCATTCATCAAGAGTGTTAAAATGAGTCTATATTACCTCTGACGCTATCTTCGTGTATGCGGCAAAATTTGAAAACTACTCGAGAGAAACGACGAGTAAGGTTTTTTTTTTTTTTTAAACTGTATTTGACATGGAAGGCAATATTAAATATCTAAAATATTACCTGTCTTGGGTACATATCTAAATATCTGCAATTGCTCACGGCCATTCTGATTGTTTCCATTTTTTCAACCAGTCCTAATTATGAATAGTAGATCTTGGCTCTTGCCCACGTTCTTGCACCTGAATGCTACACTTATACCCCTCAATAGAGTTAAATATCAGATCCCAACAATTATTTGATTGAGTAAGCTATCGCTGAAAAGAACTGTGTATGGAATAATGGATATGACATGACATGGTAGGATTTTCTACCATGATAGTTCAAAGACAGCAATGTGGCATCCTATTGATGATTCACGCCATTCACTCATGATCTTTTCATACCTTTTAGTGGTGGGCAATAAAACATAATTTGGTAATATATCTTGCCCACGCATATAGTAATTTTCAATTATACAATTATTTGACCACTCAATTGATGGCTGACAAGTCTCCAGGTCAGGTGAAATTTTTATCCAATTAGGCATCAATATCATGGATCATCCACTGGGATGGTTCACATGTGTTTTTGAAGCATGACACAAAATTCACTGCCATTTTCATGTCATATACATTATTCTCTCTTTATTTCTCTCTCACATGCGCGCGCATACACATGCATCACGCTCACTCCACAAACACTCACCCTGCGAACGTGTGTGTGCACACACATTTTTGGTATCATGTAGAAGCATTCCTATTTTCTTATTTTGGGTGTTTAAGTTTTCAGATACTTTAGAATACCTAAGCCGCAGTTCCAGCTGTCAAGATAGCATACAGGTCACCTTGGTATGGTGTATACCTTTCTTCAACACTTTATAGCTGTATGATATTGTTTTGTTAATAGTGTTATGATCGGTTTGTTATGTGCGTGTTGTATTTGTATCAGTTTGAAAACTCGTTACTTTTGATCCTAGTGTGCCTTTAAACAAATATTTATCGACACAAGTTCTGATCATTCAGTCATGTTTCTTTCACATGCAAAGGAAATTGGCATGTTGTATGAAGCTCAAATGTTCTAGCAAGCAACATTGATACAATTCGATCCAATTCACTAGAACTTGCAAATTTCAATGTTGCACTGTGTTTTGTGTTCTGGAACTAACAACCAGCCTTTTTGAATGTCCCTTGTATATTTCTCAATGGAATCTATATCCAGTAAGTGCTTGATAGCATTTTCTAATGGTAGTATATACCTGATTGTTGTTGAACACTTCATGCATATATCTAGATTATTGATGAACACTTGATGTATATACCCTAGATTATTGTTGAAGACTTGACAAAGGTGACAGAGTGGCGGCCTTGTGACAACAAGTAGTGACAATGGCAATAAAGCAGATTTTACACAAAAAGGGCATGATAAAGATAAAAGAAATGTTTATTCAATGAGAGATTAATGATAAGTTTTAGTTGAGAGCAGATGAAACCCAATGCGGCTATTAATTGGCAATGGAGAGTGGATATGATTTACCAAAGGCAACGAAAAACTGTTACTGGGAGGGAAATGAGTAAAAAGTAGTTTCTTCCTATGACAAAAGTAGTATTTGCCCAATTTAGGGATGAAAGCTACCTGACCCACCCTTTCCTCATATTAGGAGAAAGTACAATGTTGTAAAGGAACAATTTGACATGGTAAGCTGCATTAATAATGATGAATATTGATGATTTGACCTTTGATTCATTCTTTATCAATGTATTGCAAGCGACTGATGCATGGTTAACTTTTTAAAAATGTTATGTTGCATGTAGTTTCTAAAGATTCTTTAAGAGTGATTGTCCATCCAGTTCATATATATAGAGATAGACTTGTATCATTCCGGAAGGATTCGAGGCTGAATCCCTCCCACTCAAATACCAACATCTGACATTCGAATACAAGATTCACTCTGTTGAAGTGAATCTATATTATTTCAAGTATCTATAAACCAAAAATTAAGTGTTTTGAATCTTTTTTCCCATGCATCAAGTAGGAGAAATGGACGACCTAAATAGTGAGTTGGTTAGTTTAACGGTGTAGAATATTTGAAACCTAACAAAAATTGGTTTGTAGGG